>JAVTVY010028118.1:0-11627 GCA_036873755.1 Hanleya hanleyi
AATTTCAGATCCATATCACTCACCACATCAAGGTCACCAGTCACAATATGTTTGCATGGTGTATAGATAAAGTTCGACGATTCACAATCACAACTATAGCCTCCTGACGTGTATAAGTTCCAGTCAAACTCCTGGACAGCATTGGAGTAATTGAATATTTTGGTGGCTATAGATTTGGTGTACTTATATGAAATGCAAGGAGGTTCTGTGAACTTAAAATAGTTTGGTACAGCGTTGCGTACCTCTGGATCATTCAGGATTCGAGGTAAATTAATGATGTCCAGTCCTTTATCCAAGTAGTTGAGTTTCAAGAAAAGCCGATCTTGAGAGGTTTCGATTATGTTCACTGGACAATACAACCGAAAATACGCTATATCTTGACATACTTTAATGATTTTTGATGGTATTATATTTCCTGAAGACGCAGATTGTTGTATATCTCTGGCTATTTGATCTAAAGCTCTCAGAGGTAACGCATACAGAACTGTACGTAAGCTATGTATACTATTGGCAGTCTTTTCGATGAGCAGATTAAGGGCGAGTTGTAAATCACTCTCCTGAAATGCTTTGGGGGAGCTGTCGCTCTCCTTGTCAATTGCTCGCACAAAACACTACTGGGAGAGCTATCGCTCTGCTGGGACGAGAGATAAAATATTGTAAAATAGATTTTCTGTTCAACTATTACTAGTATAATTTAAATGGAATATATTTATCAGTTTTATGTAATTTTCAGTTTTATAATTAATTTCTAATGTACATGTATGTAAATTATTCTAAATATATTCAACTTGGTATATACTATTTTTCGTCTGCTTCGCAATGATGGCATTGTTTATTTTAGAATATACAATTCAATTCAAATCTATTTACCGGGTTCATCTTTCTCGGACCCAGAATGAACAAGAATGGATATTCCATGGACCTTCCCTTCAAGGTGCCTCAAGATATTACTCTTCGTTACGGAATTGGTACCCTCTACATAGCTGTCAAATGCTTTTTTGGCCGCCCCGCGGAGATTAGGATGTCCGGAGATCTTGTCTTTATACCGTGCACACAGCTTGCACCAGACGAATGTGACGTACTGCCAACCATCGGTTGTAAAACCGATGTGTTGCTGAACGGCTGTTTCCCAGTTGTTGAAAGTTTTCAACTCCACTTTATTTCCTTTCGGAATGCCTGCCATCGCTAAAGAGACGATACAAGAAATGTTCAACAGGATTATCGCTCGAGCAAAAGACGGAAACTGCATGTCACGTACGCCAATCTCCAGCAGCTCTCGTCGGTACAAATTGCCCGCCCAGAGAAACACGTGCTCGCTGATTTCCCTGTAACAGATGATGAACCAATAATCGTGCTCGTTGTGTCTTAATAACCCAATCACGCATCACTTTGCAAAAGGTGTTTGGTCAGGACGTTCGCGTTATGCGCATGTCAAAAGTTTAGTCAAGTTTATTTGCGCTTTCTGTTTGAGTTTTCTTCGGAGGTACTCGTTGAAAATTGAAGTTTTACGGGAGGCGATTCTATTGTTTTATGATACCATTTAGCTGGATTTCGTTACAATTATGGGCGAGTGATAAATCGGTCGCCTGGAGGTCTTTGGGCGTGTGTGGGCGCGAGCGCGAGCGATCGCTCGCCCTTCCTCTCAGAGACTGATTGGGTGTGTTAGTTAAACCCACTAAGTAATTTAAAGTGATATGATCGTGAATCATCGAACTATTAAACTTTCGCCAACCATGGCTGCGATGTCTCCGTTGATGGGGTTTAAATAGTTGGGTAATGTTGGATATATTTGAACGGCGGTTTTGTAGCCGAACCCACTGACATTATCATTTAAACCAAACGGAAACACTGACCCAAGTTCTAGCATCCAGAATAATTCCCGCTCTCGGATTTTTCTCTCCAATCCAAAAGGGGAATCCTTAGTAGATGGATAGACGACGTCTATGATCTGAATACTAAAGTTATCCCAGCCGTGGTCGGGTCCAGAAAAATGCCTACCTATAAGCAATTGCTTTTTTCTAACGGATTTTCTGTGACCGTTCACCCTAAGATGGAGTCTTTGGGTGGTCTAGCCAACATACTGTTGACCACACTTCTTACAGGAAACTAAATAAATACAGTTTGTAGTAGAACAACTAAGATCAACATACGAGTTAACAGAATATGAGTTACCAGTTAACGTGGAACTAAATGAAGCTGAAGTATTAAAAAGTGGACACGTGAGACATCCACGATGTCCACACTTAGAAATTTTGAAATTATTACATGTAGAATTCGGTGCTAAACAATCATCAAACGCAATATTACAAGGTTTGATGTCATGGCCTTGCTTTGCTGTCAGAAATATATCTGTCATTTGGATTGAAAAAGGTCTTAGTGCATTTCGAACTATTAGAGACTCGGCCGAGAAACCTGCACTAAGGTTCCTCGGGTCTGTCTTCATATTTTTCTTATAGTTGTGCTCATTATGTTTGTTGGGTGTGCAGGGGCCCGGCCTCGGGGACAACTTGTCCACCAGCAGAATCCAGGCATACACAGGTTAAAATTACAAGCGTCTAGTCCGTCATTCATAATCCAGCCGTCGTCCATTAGAGAATATCCGCGTCCATAATCCAAAGACCTATTCCATTTTCCACATAACAGTATTAGCACCAAATTCAAAAAGACAATCATAGTATACATAAACATAGGCTTGTTTCCTGCAAGAGAGAAGCGGTCAACAGTTTTCAATGATGCCGGCAAGACATCATGATGTTCCAAAAATATCAAATCCGTATCGCTGATCAGTATTCTTAATCCATAATATTCGTTGTAAAGTCGTCATCTAAAGAATGATGTATCTCAGTCACGCTTTGATTGTGACTGTTCATATGAGTACCATGAGGATCTTGAAGTACATGGGTTCATACGGCCCTAGCCCCGGGTTAAGCGGAATTAGACACAAGTTACGAAACGTAGCGCCATAGATCTTGCACGCTACGTTCGTATTTTGCTATCAGCATGCGATATGTATCGCCAAATTTGAGAAACTTTGAGTGGAGGCGCTTGGTGGAATAGCCCTGTTTTATAAGTTTCTGCAACAATGTTTTGTGACGTTGATTAAAATCATCACATTTAACACAGGATCTAGCAAATGCTACTAAGCGAGATATGTATACGCCATATGCAGGTCCCACTGGAATATTACTGTCCAGAAAGGGATAGTTTACGATGTCGAAATTGTAATCATCTCTTTTGTCATAAAGTCGACGAGAGAGAATGCCCGCTTCATTTTTATAGAGATAGAGATCTAAATAAGATGTGCCTGTAGGGCTATCTGTAGTTTCCTTCAAATCCAGTGAAGGTGGATATATATCCTTCACTGCGTCATTTATATAGCGATTATCCACAGCGAGAAGATCGTCTATATAGCGTTTGGTGAATGAGAAGGAACGGGCTTTGAATGGATCGGTTTTTGAAAGCGCCTGCATATAGTCATATTCATAAGAGAACAGATATAAGTCAGCCAACAGGGGTGCACAATTAGTACCCATTGGAATACCTATATGCTGCTGATATATTGTGTTGTCAAATTTCACATAGATATTTTAATGAGAAATTCAAGCAACTCTATAAACAAAGAAACATCCCATGAATGATATCTCCTGTATGTAGTCGAGCTAAAGAATGCTTTATGGCTTCCGACATTAATATATCTACGATCAGTTTTCTTGAACACAGATACTATTAATGAACTTAGACGGTCAATAAGGTCCTGATGAGGGATTGTAGTATAGAGAGTCGAGAAATCCCATGTGGATACATGTCTGTACGGTATGTGACCTTTAGCATCAAGTTCTTCCGTAAGACATTTTGAGTTTTTCAATATCCACATACATTCACCGCCAGAGTTCTTAGAAATAGTGGCGCAATACCTTTCCCAAAATGCTTTTACCTCCTGAAGGGCCCTCGTCAATAGGGTTGAAAGAAGCTTGGTGGTGCAGCTTCTAGAACCAGCTATGAATCTAGCTTTGTATGGTGATTTATGCATTTTGGGAGTCCAGTATATTTTGGTATGTCGTTATGATTGGTTGGAAGACAAATACCTCTTTCCCTGAGAAACTTTTTGTGATTGTTAAATAAATCTTCCAGAGTAAATGCAGTTTGGGAGTAAGTAGACGTATTTGATGAAGATATGTCTACACTCAATTCTTTAACCAGCACCTGGTAATAGTAATATTTACATATGAATATTATATTATTCGGAGCTTTGTCTGCTGGGACTATGACGAATTTACTCTGGAGATTTGCTAGAACTTCTTGCGAATTGAGGTTCCTCAGAACTTGTTTTGCTTGGGGAAGAGTACTTCTGTCAATATGGCGGATTGTTTCAACGACCTTGCTCTTGGTGAGGTCCAGCCAATCAGCGAGTACTGTAGGTTCAACTTTTTCTCGCTTAGACCAATCAATAACGTACTGTTCCAATGCAGACAGGACTATCTTCTGGTCGGGCTTCAGATTTATTCTTCTTGGCTCTCTATATTTAGGTCCCTTCATCAGGAGTAATTTCAGAGCCTTATCACTCACCACATCAAGGTCACCAGTCACAATATGTTTGCATGATGTATAGATAAAGTTCGACGATTCACAATCACAACTATAGCCTCCTGACGTGTATAAGTTCCAGTCAAACTCCTGGACAGCATTGGAGTAATTGAATATTCTGGTGGCTATAGATTTAGTGTACTTATATGAAATGCAAGGAGGTTCTGTGAACTTAAAATAGTTTGGTACAGCGTTGCGTACCTCTGGATCATTCAGGATTCGAGGTAAATTAATGATGTCCAGTCCTTTATCTAAGTAGTTGAGTTTCAAGAAAAGCCGATCTTGAGAGGTTTCGATTATGTTCACTGGACGATACAACCGAAAATACGCTATATCTTGACATACTTTAATGATTTTTGATGGTATTATATTTCCTGAAGACGCAGATTGTTGTATATCTCTGGCTATTTGATCTAAAGCTCTCAGAGGTAACGCATACAGAACTGTACGTAAGCTATGTATACTATTGGGTGTGTTAGTTAAACCCACTAAGTAATTTAAAGTGATATGATCGTGAATCATCGAACTATTAAACTTTCGCCAACCATGGCTGCGATGTCTCCGTTGATGGGGTTTAAATAGTTGGGTAATGTTGGATATATTTGAACGGCGGTTTGTAGCATTGCCGAACCCACTGACATTATCATTTAAACCAAACGGAAACACTGACCCAAGTTCTAGCATCCAGAATAATTCCCGCTCTCGGATTTTTCTCTCAAATCCAAAAGGGGAATCCTTAGTAGATGGATAGACGACGTCTATGATCTGAATACTAAAGTTATCCCAGCCGTGGTCGGGTCCAGAAAAATGCCTACCTATAAGCAATTGCTTTTTCCTAACGGATTTTCTGTGACCGTTCACCCTAAGATGGAGTCTTTGGGTGGTCTTGCCAACATACTGTTGACCACACTTCTTACAGGAAACTAAATAAATACAGTTTGTAGTAGAACAACTAAGATCAACATACGAGTTAACAGAATATGAGTTACCAGTTAACGTGGAACTAAATGAAGCTGAACCCTTACCAAAAAATCCTATAGGATTCCTATAGGATTGTCCTATAGGACAGTCCTATAGGATTTTGCCTATAGGACAGTCCTATAGGATTGTCCTATAGGACAGTCCTATAGGATCTTATAGGACAGTCCTATAGGATCTTATGGGACAGTCCTATAGGATCTAATAGGACAGTCCTATAGGACAGTCCTATAGGATCTAATAGGACAGTCCTATAGGCAAAATCTTATGGGATCCTGTAGGACATTTTCCCACAGCAATCCCATAGGACTGTCCTATTGGACCCTATAGGACTGTCCTATTGAATCCTACAGGACTGTCCTGTAGCATGATTTATGAAGTTCAGCAATATTCCATAGCTATTTTCAGGGTACTCTTCGGAAAATGGGGTGAACCTTTAAATGTGGAGTTCAGTAAATAAAATGGATAAGGTCAACTCGCTTCTGGTCCCTGGTATCGCTGAAGTCATGGCACATACACAGCGTCCTGAAGTTTTTAAAGGAATAACCTCTTACAGCAACTACATGGAACAGCAGTGATTGCTCTCTAAACAGTACTGATCAAATAATTACTGTGTACTGGACAGAAACTGATCAGTAATGTTCAGATAACACACAGGTACTATTACGTAACATGTAAGACATGTTAACCATGAAGACATTTAACAGAAGCCAATCCATGCATACGGACATTTTATTGTATACAAAATAACGCAAGATACACATAAATATAGAGGGTACATATTAGAATGACATAATATCAGTGTGCCATGTTGTCACTGGGGAATGATGTGGGGAGCCTCTCTGTGCTTCTCCTTCCGTCTGTAGCACTTCTGTTCGCCATTCAGTTTGGCCTTCATAGAATCCTGTATATCTTATCCTTGCCAGGAAACTTCTTTTGGTAGTACTTTAGCGAAAGGGGTGAAAGAAAATATTTAATTAGCACATGATTAAAAGACATTTAGAAGTAGGGCTGCAATGCAGAAAAGAAATGCATTAAACTTGCCAAAGGCTTGGAACCCCAATTTATATACTCAGTCAAATAGGCAGCTGCAAGTTTGTCGGTAACCAAGTTTAATACTTGGGCAATTTTACTTTGATTGGCTCCTTATTTAAGTATTACAGCATTTTATTATAGCGGGGTAATTTAATTTGAATACCTGGCTTATGGGATGCTAAGCGCTCAAAATGTTTTTGTCACAATACATACAACTGATAAAAGATCCGAGATATTTTCAAAGACAAGAACAATTACCTTGTATAGCAGTTATCTTGTCTTGATTCAATGAGTGGTTTTACGTCTGCATCAGGTCAAGTATTTGACTCCACACCAGTCAGCGTGTGTGTAGCCATCTCAGCTCTTGTGAATAAAGCTGACATTAGATCCATGGCCATCTTTCGGGGATCACTCCGGATAATGTTCTGTATTCGTCTTGGCAGATATACATTACCAGACACCACCGCCTGAAAGATGATAAAATAACTGTTGTAATATTCTGCGTGAATATAAATAGCATCAACTTGTTCAATAGGCTACCAAAATGATCATTCAGCTTTAGAAGACCCTTTAAGTATTTAAACTCACTATAAAATTGTTCTTCGGGTATCACTGTTTTAAACATATTGTACTTATGTAAGGATATCCCAATTTAACTTTCTCTGTATATATCATTACATTCCTATGGATATGGAATAGGTCTTTGGATTATGGACGCGGATATTCTTTAATGGACAACGACTGAATTATGAATGACGGACTAGACGCTTGTATTGGGCTAAGAGTTTGTAATGGAGTATAGATAAAGCCTTTTATTATTATGAACGATAAAAAAACATATGACTTACAAGGTCAACATCTAATTCGGTGGTATGCTGTGAGATGGCGAAAACTGGAGATTGCTGTCCCAGGGTATCTGATGTTCGAACAACCAACGGAGATGGAGCTGGTGACTGGGTAGTCGGCATAGAGAGGACTCTGGTACAAGTGGAGCAGCATGTACCATCGGTGAGGGACGTCTCTCTGGGGTAGTTGTCTCCTGAGCACAATTGCACTGACAGCTTTGCTTCACTTCCTGTACAAGTTGTGACAAGTCCAAAACCATTCTTGGAAGATCTAATGAGAGAACAAAAAACAATAGCAATGTATTCGCAAATGCACCATAACATATTGAGGATAGTTAAATTACAATACGGATCATGTGTACATTCTCATGCTATTTAAATGAGGTAATTATATTATAAAGGAGATAATTCATTACGCTGAGAATCATGCATGTGTAAAATGCGAAACCACTGATGGCTGATCTGAAGAAAAGCATTTGAGCAAATTTGTTTGGAAAATAGTTATTGCAGAATATATGTGTATAAGGACACCCTTCCATATAGTTCGAGCCCAGATGGTCCATGTGTGAAAGTTTGTCAGTTACTTGCCGAAGGGCGGTGGTACTCTCCGGGTACTCCGGCTTCCTCCACCAACCAAACTGACTGTCACCATATGAGTGAAACAAACTTGAGTGTGACATTAAGCCAAATTCCCTCCCTCCCTTCCATATATTTCCAAATACATATTCATGCATACATCTTGTTCCCTTATTTGGCCATCTTGCATACAGAAAGAATGCTGAGCCAGACATACCTTTCAGACTTTGCAAATTTTCATGAAGATCGCCAATGTCTGCTCGTAGCTTCCTGTTTTCTTCCTCAATTCTTCGTAATGTCTGTCGCAGAGTGCCATCATCATCAGCAACACTCTCGATGTCGGAAATCTGGAAACAAAGGATTAAGTATTTGATCAGTTCATGGACTTTTGAATGACAAACTACATTGTAGTTAAATAAATGCAGATGCTGTATGAATATGGCCTGTGTTGGTCGACTGTTATAGGACTATATTTCACTCACGAAAAATGCAAACACGAAAAATGAAAGCTACATGTGGATGTGCTGGAGAAAACTAGAGTATGGTTACATTATGTGGTGCACTGTCAATAATGTAATTTATACTTACATTTGCATATGTTTCTGATGTTTCGGCAAACGAACTTCCTTCCCCATCACTGTCGTCTTTTATAACTAGCAGAGTCTTCTACAAAATACATGATTTATCAATTAGTTAAGAATCATCTCTGTTTACAGCCCCATTCGCACAGTGTGACTTGTACCACAACTTATAGAATACAAGCAATTACTTGCTTCACGAGAATTGGCCTTATAAAATTTACATTCAATCCAAGACACAAAATCAGTATCAAAAATCAATATTGTTGTCATTAGATCTTTGAGATAAAATACATTGGATACTTGCGTGTGTTTTTCGTCAAACATATGAACCTTTGAATAGCTTCAAGACAAATTCATTAAACAAAGCTATGCTAGCTAACTTAGAATATCTGCTCTGTCCCATAATATGGTCCAACCTGGATGTTATTGATTTAGAAGGTTTACTAGGATATTTAAATATTTTGAAACAATCAAATAAAGGTAGATGTAACTGCACACACAAAGCAATTAACTTCGAGAACTAAATTAAAGAAATAATACATGAGAGTTAGAAATTGAGAAATTACACTACATTACCTTGTATTGCGGTTATTTTTTCCTGGTCAATTGGCGGCTTGCATTCGCCAGTCTTGTTCGCATTTGACTTTGCGCCGGTCAAGGAATAAGTTGCCATCTCTTCCCTGGTGAATATGACCGAGACCAGATCCATCACCATCTGCCGGGGGTCACTGCGGTTAATCGTAGAGAGTGCCATCTTAGACATCCTTATATTACCGGACAAGACAACCTGAGAAAATAGTAAATATATAAATAAATTGTTTGTTGTGACAGAAAAATATTGGCTTGGCTGGCTACTAAAATAAAAATCGACACGCCGTAAATAAAACAATCCATACTAAAATTCAAAACAGTTCAATACTTCATTTGCAGATCTGCGGATAAATATTAATGAAAAAAGACCCTCAAGATGATTGATGTGTGAGACATTTGCAATTTAAAGAAGGGCAATAAATAGACAATTAAAATATAGCCTGTTATCATGGTTATGGTGATAGGAAATCTAATCATAATTTATCCTCCTTTTCCTGGTCACATTTTTATCATAGCAAATATTGGTTATGCCAACATTGTATTTGTTATCAATTTATTTTAATACATATTCCTTTGCGATTTCATCAGAACTTTGGTATGGAAATATTCTCAAATCTTCTGGAAATATAAGCAGGAAACAATAAACATTTCAAAACAACAAGTGAGGATGTCAACTGATTTATTGAGAGCTAACATTACCCCCCCCCCCCAACCAACTTCCTAGCTAGTTAAATCCTACTGTTTCTGTTTGTCATAAACAGGAAATACACAAGCAGTGGTGTGATAATATCTCACCCTCTGGGGGATTTCCTCCAGGGCTGCATGGCCAATCTTCACATGAGGTGCCCAAGCCTGGGCTTTTCTAGCTGACAATGCAACAATGGCAAGTCACACTGCCTTGATGAACCTGCTGGGTAGATCTGAAAAAGATATTGAGACAGATCGAGTTATGGATATTTCTTTGTGAATTCCAGGTTAAATGAGTCATTAATTTTGACTGCAAATATAAGGTGAAGTGCTGCAGTAGTTACTGAGAAGAATATCAATTGTTTAATATGTCAAGTATATCAAGAAAAACTTGTTGATAGTGAAAGCTCATAGAGGGTCCAGATTACAACATTCTGAGTTTAACTAGAAATTAGAATTGTTTTGCTAATAAAGTTATAACATTATAATTATATTTATAACTTACTTATCATCACTACATGTAGCTTCACTCATCACCATCTGCAATACAGTTCTTCAAACCTCAATAGTTCCAGCTGAACATGAACAAATCAACTTGCTTTTTGCACTCTATCCTGCAGTTGTTCTGTTCTCATATGACAGCATGGTGGCGCCACCAGTGGCCAATTAAAATATACCGGTACAGGGGAGATAACTCTCCTCGAATTGTTGGATTAATACCAGCAAGTCAATTGCTAATGTAATAGACTACCAGGAAAATAAAATAATATTATCTGTATATAATTGGTGATAATGAAGAGGGTAGAGTATTCATTAATGTCCATTTTTTTCTTGAAAATCATGTCCAATTTTATTATAAAATCTTTGGATTGGACTGATTATTAATTAATTATTTATTAAAAATTAAAGTGTAAAGTGCTAATTTATAACAGTATGCAACTCCCCGAGTGACGTCATTGTATCTAACAAAATGGGGAGGTATATTGATTAACACACAATTATATGGGGGAAAACTTAGGATATTTCAGCCCCGATTTTAACACATAATGTGAACATATGTACTATATTTCCGTTGATAGGACAGCCGGTATATAACTTTTTGCTCGTTCAGGGTAATCCGGTAAAGATCATATTGCACTGTGGGGGAGTTTGGTTCGCTGGGAAAAGTCATAACATGACGGGCGGAAGCCTTAACGGTATCGTTAAACAATGGTAGCATTAACTATTTGAAACAGCATGAGCAGAAATGGTATTTCAGACCAGTTTAATGCAGTACCATACCGGTAGAATAAGCCCACTTTATCTTTGATCGGGAAATTAACGCATTAGACAATGTGGAAGACTACCCCCTGTTTTCCAACATTCAACTCTTGTAAATTATTTATTTATATTCGCTGCAAACGCAGGCTTATTTATGCCTCCTCTGTCGTCCACTGAAACCCCAAATTCTTTGTTGCGATACAAATGCATTGTATCAAGCTGTTTCTCTTTTGGAAATGCTATAAAACCAGAGGAGATGAAGAAAAAAAGTACTAGTATTTATGTTTCCTCGTTGTTATTGTTATTCATCATTTAATTATTTATTTTAATATCTAGCGCTGCAAAAGATCTTAAATTAACGAAGAAATGTACCGTGAAATTTAAATAAAACATTGAGTTGATGGGCCGCGAAATCCGTATGGGAAGCGGCCCTTAAACTACAAGTTCAATCAATCAAAAAAAGTACATTTCTACATCTGCTGCCTTATCT
>JAVTVY010028119.1:0-101407 GCA_036873755.1 Hanleya hanleyi
AGTGAGGTGAGCACATCGCACAATCTAGTGGGGAAGGCAATGGAGACGGCTGGCACAAGCCCTGCATACCCTTGTGTGGCCTACCCTTCCACTCTTCTCAGAGCTATAGCTGTGACCGGTGAGGGAATAAACTGCGGAAAAACCATTTCTTTCCCTAACCCACAGTATAAGCCACTAATATCTGGCCCTATCTCACAGCTAACGTTCTCCCTGTTAGATAGATCAGGTACACTTGTAAAGACTGCTTATCTGAGTGTAACTCTGGGTATTCATGACAACGATGATTGAATCCGCTGGGCCCAGATGCAGCGATTTGGCCTTAAGCGATCTCGCTGATACCGAAGGGTTTGGCGACGCGGGTCATAATGACCGCCTATACGGCTTTCAGTTCAGAAACGGCTTATACCATCGAAAGAAGCTTACGCCAGGAAAAAACACGGATGTAAGTTTCAAAGACCTTGAAGATATTAACACGGGAAACACGCGGACGCACGTGAGATATAGCCTCGTTAAAACAGAAAAAGGACAATGGACTCTCGCCGAAAGTGACAATGTGGGCTGTCTCATTGACCTTAATGTGGTCGAATCGGGAGTACAGGTCGATAAAGCCGGGTTTGTGAGAAAGGTTTTAAATCGAGGTACGGCATTCCTGTCCTACAGTCCGGTTGAAAACAACGTCAAAATTCACCTCAAGGACTGGAAATTCTATTTAAGAAGCACTGATCCTCGAGGGGCTCTGGTAATAAATACGTCGTTACCCGCCCTGACCGCTCTTCCTTCAGACTCAACTATCGTTGCTGCAATACTGTTACCGCCCGCTCCCGCTCCCGATAGATTCGTGGACATACTACCAGATCTCCAGATCAAGTGGCTCGATAAGCACACTGATCAGGAGTTGCGGATTTTCTTTAGCGCAGTTAACCAGCCTGTCGTGCATGTGTCGTTAGAGGGCGTAACTACCCGAATAGGGAACGATGTGACCGTGGGCAACATCTTCCTAGCTGAAGGCGTCGGCTTAAAATCTCTCAAGGTGTTCAACCGCCCCTTGGATAACCTCGAGTTAGATATTCTTGACAACAGCATATAGATTTATCATGGGACTATATCCAGCATTGGACGAGGTCGGATCCGCGCATGATTACAGGCTAAAGCATATCTGTGATATCCAACATGAACTCTCCCAAGATCGTGATTCTCGGTCGAGTTTGTACAAAAAATACCGCAAAGCGGTGAATGCTCTAGATGGCGTTGACGCTGCGCTTGCCACAGTGGCTTTGGGCCTCGGCGCAACTGGTGTTGGCCTCTTATCGACTATAATTGCCGCACCCGTTGTTGTGGTGCTTGAGGTCTCGGCTCTTTCGAGTGGTTTGGCAGGAATAGCCTGCAAATTCATATCTCGACGCCTGACCATCAAAGCTAAAAAACACGATGAAATTCGCGTCCTAGCGTCATCAAAGTTGGATTCCATCGCAGATGCTATCTCGCAAGCACTTGTGGATAACAAGATCTCTGATAGCGAGTTCCGTCACATCCTAGCGGAGAAAACTAAATATGATGCAATGAAGAACGCGATCAGGGCTAAATCGTTGAAAGCATCCCATATCAGCCAGGAAGAAAAAAACGCACTTCTGAAGCAAGGCAGGGAGGAAGCAAGGAAACAGTTTGCCAGGGCAATCGAGGTAGAATCACGATAAACTGCTTTCTACAGGCGGATTATTAAAGACGCCATGCGCAGCCCCTGCCACACGGAACCTTTTTCGGCGCATTAGCATATCATGTTAAAGCCATGGCTGACACTGCAAATAAGACATGTCGTCGATCGATGGTAAAATGCTAGCCAACATGGCCTATCATGCCGCGGTCATTAGCGGTTTAGCGATAGGTTATGCTCGTCTGGGCAAAATTGTTTGGAAAGGCCCTGTCCCCAAGTTGGATTACACCGGCTATGACATAGGAATGCTTATTGCCGACGTCGGCCTAGCCTTAGCCACAAAAGACTTGCTGATTAAGCAAGGAATCCTCCCTGCCGATATATTGAAGTAGGCGCTTTTACCCACCATACTATATAACACTGAATTGAATGTGTAAACGTGTAAATATACGCCAACCCAAATACTCAAGCCTGAGCAAACAAACATTCGCCACCGACGTGACCCAGCTAACATATTTAGTCTATTTCGGTAGGTGCATATATCCGTTGAGAGGCCAGGCTTCATTCACAGAACAGTAAGCCTTAAGCAAATACAGTGCTTGTGAATGAAGTCTCTGCCCTATTTTTCTGTGTTGATCTTACAGGCTTGAATATTTGGGTCGAGCTGTTACATGTATCTTCGCCTGGCGACCTACATATCGCTGCTGTGATTCACAACAACTGCCTGGTATTTCACAAGAGGTCCGCCATTACGTTAAAACATGTTGAAGATCACTATATGCGAAGAGCTATTTAACCGATATTCGGGGCTGATCAGTCCTTTATTGGATCTTATCCACTCCACATCAAATTGGCTATCCACTTCACATCAACTGGCTCGAAAATTCGATGGTAAGTTTTGGGAGGAATAAATGTGTTATTTAGAGGACTTATTACCGTCCGGGAAGACAGCCTAGGTAGGCCTATGCGAAATGATAATCGGGTCTTCCAGTCACGTCTCACAAAAGGGGGTTCGATCCCTACCTGACTGCTCTTGGAATGCTTGTTCCAAGCTCTTCTCACAAAAATTCTAGACTCATTTCGAATTGTCTAGGATGCAACGGAGGAGAGTTATGAGAGCCATTGAGTCCCGAAAAATTATTTAATAAAAACAAGCCCTCACATGGCCATGAAGCTATGTGAAGAGGAATACGTCACAGGCCACGAAGCTATGTGACGGGGACTCAGTGAGACGTGACACACCGGTTTTGCATTTTTTGACCCCCGGCGTAGATTAACTCGCCCCCCCACCATTTTTTTTTTGGTATGCCCCCCCGTTTTTTTTTGTCCTGATAATAGAAATCCTCTAGGCACCCCCACGCTATCTGCTGTTCCCCCAGCCTGTTCAAGTCATGCAATAATCACTTTCACCAGTGATGAACCACAGTTTGTTACGATACCACATCCCTTGATATGAAGGATCGAGCGATACCATTTCATCGTCTACAATATGGCGTTCTTCTTCTTGTCCACGAGCCTTCAATCGACGACGAGTATCCTGATTAGGTCTCTGCTTCTTCTTCTTCTTCTTTTTCTCTTCTCCCCACTTCATCGTACCTCTGGTATCTCCATCGATTCTGTATGTTTAATAGGTGGTTGCGGCGTAGAGCCTGGGCCGGCAAGGGTTGTGGGCCGTCCCGAGGCTCTACAGAGTATGCGCCCAGCCCCCCACTTGGGAAGCTCCCCGATCCCCCTCCCTGTGCTCCCCCCCTTACCTACTCCCCGCCCCCTTGGGAAGCTCCCCGCTCCCCCCCACCTCCCCAACAAAAAGTCCGCCCCCTCCCCCTGCTGCTGCCTCACTCCTCAGCCTCAAAAATGCTAATGAATTTGCCGTCTTTCTAGTACTCAAGTCACGTGGATTTCCTCCGCGGAGGAAATTAATTATATCCGCGGAGGAAATATTATATCCGCGGAGGAAATGATTATATCCGCGGAGGAAATATTATATCCGCGGAGGAAATGTTATATCCGCGGAGGAAATGATTATATCCGCGGAGGAAATATTATATCCGCGGAGGAAATATTATATCCGCGGAGGAAATGATTATATCCGCGGAGGAAATATTATATCCGCGGAGGAAATGATTATATCCGCGGAGGAAATAATATATCCGCGGAGGAAATGATTATATCCGCGGAGGAAATATTATATCCGCGGAGGAAATATTATATCCGCGGAGGAAATGATTATATCCGCGGAGGAAATATTATATCCGCGGAGAAAATATTATATCCGCGGAGGAAATGATTATATTCGCGGAGGAAATATTATATCCGCGGAGGAAATATTATATCCGCGGAGGAAATGATTATATCCGCGGAGGAAATATTATATCCGCGGAGGAAATATTATATCCGCGGAGGAAATGATTATATCCGCGGAGGAAATATTATATCCGCGGAGGAAATGATTATATCCACGGAGGAAATATTATATCCGCGGAGGAAATGATTATATCCGCGGAGGAAATATTATATCCGCGGAGGAAATATTATATCCGCGGAGGAAATGATTATATCCGCGGAGAAAATATTATATCCGCGGAGGAAATATTATATCCGGGGAGGAAATGATTATATCCGCGGAGGAAATATTACATCCGCGGAGGAAATATTATATCCGCGGAGGAAATGATTATATCCGCGGAGGAAATATTATATCCGCGGAGGAAATGATTATATCCGCGGAGGAAATATTATATCCGCGGAGGAAATATTATATCCGCGGAGGAAATTATATTTGGTGTTTTTCAAGAATTTCATAGGTTTTTCTTCGACTTTGTCTCTGTTTTTACGTCGTTGAACATGGAAAATTCGCAGAATATTGCTATGAATTCGCTGAAAATTAAGTTGATTTCTTGGAAAATACAAAGAAAATCTAGAAAATTAAGTTGGTTTCTTCGGAAATAGAAGAAAAACATAGGAAATCAAAAGAAAACGACAATGGCCCTAACGGGCCACCGTACTCCCCCCAAGCACAGACAAACACAGGCTTGTGACATCCAGCTTGCCTTGGTACATTACCGCTTGCCTGGACAACTCGCTAAATGTCTCAGCATCAGGATGTTCACGCTTTCTGGCCACCCTAGCCAGTTCGTCTAACCACATAAGAATAAGTAGTTCACTCGGGAGTGACTGTGTGGCTAGGGCCCTCACCTTATCCTTCAAGGATTGTAGGGGAGATTGGGGTACAGTGGGACATGGGGCACAGTGGGACAGGCCATTTATCTCCTGTGTTATGTACAGGAATCACATTACAATATTATCAGCAGAAAGCTACCATCCCCATACAACATCTATATTGATTACAAGTAAAAACAATCAGTGACACAAAATTAGGGGCAAAAAAACTGTTTTTGAACAGTCCAAGTAAATTTTTAGGACTAAGGATCATATTTTGTTATTCCAAGTTTTCTGCGGTAATTCATTACTGTTTTGGTACTATTGATAGAGGATGGATAAAGGTACAATGTTATTGCATCAATTCATTATCTCAGATGTATGTATTTCCGTTTTTCACAAAGCGGAAAAAATTATGCACCTGGGGCATACTGGGACACTTTTATTGGGGTACACTGGGACAATAGTAATCAAATGGCGAAATTTACTTTCATTCTAAAATGTTATGAAAGTACATTATTTTGTTTCCTAGATAGTAGTAATTAGTAATCCCATCGGATTTGAGGAGTTTTACTTAGAATTTCAAAGTCAAATTCTTCCATTGGAATGGGAATCACACAAAATATTTTTTTCTTCAAATTTGACCGCTGAGAAATACGTTATGTAACGCAGGGGTCTAAAAAAGCAACTAACTTAGCCATCGCTGTTGAATCTTCTAAACACCTATGAAACATAACATTTTTTTACTTGATTTAAAATAAATTTTGATTATTGTCACACTGCACCCCAGTGGGTGTCCCAGTGATCCCCAAACTTGGGGCAAACTGGGACCCTTTTTTTTTACTTTTTAAATTGTAATTTTGGAGAAAAATATAGCAGATATTTCAGAATTGTTTGTATGATTATATCATGCTAACTATTAGTTATAACTAGAGCATAGAATGTTACTCTACAGGACAATAATAGCAGAGATTTTTGCGAAAAAGTAAAAAATGTCCCAGTGTACCCAATCTCCCCTACACTCTCCGTGCCTTCCTTCTGTTCCAGGCTCTTCACCCGTTTTTCTAGGGCTAGTTTCTCCTGCGCTACATTCACATCCTGATCATCACGCTTGGCCCTCTTAGGTTCCGTAATATCTTCATTGTCCTACAAATAGTTAACAAATGTCGATAAACACCAATAGCACATGGTGAACATCAACCAATCCAGTCAATAACACCAATATTTCCAGTCATAGTACCATTAGGAAAACAACACAGGGTAAAAGCCAGAATAATAAATTCAAGTTCTGATAAAGTTCTTGTCCATAACTGTTATCCAGGTTTACAAATCTCACACCAAGGAAGGTTATAATATACATTTGTCTAAGCTAAACATCAGACTACTTGACTTCATTATATCGAACCTTGTGAACTGTTGTACGGTAGATATCAAAGCAGCTATTACCATATATCACGCACCCTGGTTCACAAACACAGAAGGAGATACAATCCAACAAATTGTATCATAAATGTATAATAAATCTGACATCATCATAAAGTAAACACCAAAAAAAAAATCAAAAAATCGCAGGCCTTCAAGTGCCTCTTATATTTCTTATATTTTCCAATATATTATTCAAAACCTCTTATATTTCCTATATTTTGACTTTTTCTCATGAAAACCTTCACCAATGCTCTGAAATGAGTCAATTTGGCATGGGAAAATAAATTTCAGAAAAATTTCTATGGAAACATTTAAATTTCTCTTTCTTGAACCAAGCAGCAGAACAGGTCTCCTCAACCACCACAACCATGACCGCATTCCTTGGAAATAATTTTATTAAACACCAAAAAACTACCAATTTTGGAACATACAATCTAGTAGTGACCTGTCGTCTTACACTTCCTTATTTCCTATATTTTAATATATTTTATTAAGAAGATTCCAATATTTCTCCTATATTTTGTCAAATTTCCTGCAATATTTTCTCCTATATTTTCACTGTGAGCCACTTGCAGGCCAGTAATCGTGTATTGATGTCCGCAATAAACATCATGCCCCCGCCGAGGGGGCGGGGGTGGGGAGGTATGCACAACACCAACACAAAACAAGACACACACTGTCAATGAAAACAAATACTCGACAACGAAGAAGTGTGCCAGACTGCAACATCGACAACTGACTTCCAAGTGTGGGGTTGGGGAAATTATAACCATTACTTTCCACAAACAGATGACACCCAGTACCAACCGTGTTCAATCACCATCCATAAATACATTCTTTATTACAAGAAACCCGTACATAATCTGAATAAAAAACTCTCCCATTCAGGGAAAATTTCCCCGCACTACCAAACATGCAGAGATCAAGACACGCGCCGACGTCCAAACAACCAATGAAATCACGTAGTTCACCAATTGGCTAAGGAAGAGATACATTGTTCGATTACTCAGATCCCCCATTTGCGTACACTTCGCCATCCATAAGATGGCTTGCGAATCGTGTGTCTCCATTATCGCGGAGCGATATCCGGTGTTTTACCGGATTCTGTTCGGCCTTCATCCGGCGGAGAACAGACTGGAGAAATCTGATAAATTACAGGTTTTCATACCACTTCTGAAACAGATATTGCCTGGGCTACAAAATATATAGGTATGTATAACTTTCGTATCATCCGAGAGGTGTGGTGGATCTGAAATTTTGAACAAGTAGTTCATCACACGACTCGAAAATGGCGAGTTAAGTTGGGGTTACGTCGGTAGACCTCAGCTGATTGGCTGACGAAGTCACGTGTTATTTATTTATGGAAATTCCCTCCTGCAGTTGCCTAAAGTAGGCTGAACATGGATACACACGATCCCAGGCAACCACCTCGCTGGGGGTCTAATAACACCCCAGCCACCAGTCAGATTTTTGGACCGGATTCGGGGCCTTCGCGCACATCGCCGGAAGTGACATCATATATAGTAAAATAGATGTTTAACGAAAATTTTGATTACTTTTCAAGTCTGCATAATACCTCCGTTGCCCTAGCGTTTTAAAAAGAATTATCTGGAGATAATTTTCCCTGTTTATCTGGACAGAGCATATGAAAAGTAGTTCGCTCATGTGCAACACTAAAGGAGTCGTTTGGTCGGATTCAAACTGAACCGTGCGTTGGTTGGTTTCCCCTATACGCAGGCATGGGAATTGACCTCCAAAAAAAAGTCTTAACTTATCCCAAGTACCATCCATGTGCGGGGGCGGAGCCCCTGCACCCGAGGACGCGAAGCGTGCGAGCGGGGGGAGAGCGCGAGAGGGGGGCAGCGCCCCCCGCTCGCTGGAATTTTTTTTTCAAATAAGAGCTCTTTTGGTGACCCCACAGGAAAGGAAATTTGCTTTTTTTATATATATATTAGACAACACTATTTTAACTGATGAAGCTTAAAAGTGTCAATATTGTAACTAAACTTTAGACACATCGTAGTAGTTAGCTGTGTTAAAGAATTTCACATGATTTATTCACATTGGAAAGAAACATTTTTTTTTTAAATTATTGATTAATAATTAAAAGTCTCTTTAACTGGATCTAGTTTAATAATAAAAAAGGACAAGTTGAGAAAACAACTCACCATAAATTAATTTCAGTAAAACTGTTCATTAAAAGTATTTACTTTAAGTCATTCAATAGATAAATATATAATTATCTTCAAATTATTGGTTTCATAAATTCTATTTTCAGTCACCATTCACATAATTTTGTAATCAATGACAACATAATGTTCATCAACAAGCAAACAATCTAATTGAGGACTTAGGGGCCCAAAAAACATTCGGAAACCTGTCATCGCTAGGTACAGTAACATGCATTATCAAGCTTCTGAGGGTTCCCGACGTACAGCTATTCAAGTCAGCCTCGTTCTGATCGAAGGGGATTTCCACGTGCTCCAGTCGGCGGGAGAAAATTGTTTCTCTGTTACGCAAATTTGGGATTCAATTTATCTGAGACTCAGTGGTTTGTAACATTTGGTGATACAATTACAATTTGTCCAACAAACGTAACGTTTATTCACTTGTACACAAGGGCAATCATTCGACAACTTACGCAATATTGGCTTACAACAACAACACAATGTTATAGCATAGTCGGGAAATAAATCTCTGGAGACAATTTTCAATGACAAGTTTGCACTAATTACGAACGCGAATCGCCGATAAAAGCGCACCTCACAATAAATTTAGGCGAGCGGTACGTGCAAACGAAGCCCTGTCTTTCTTTCACTTTCGGTCGAATCCTTCCACATCATCCCAAACACATGGCTACGTACAGGGATCCAAACAGAAATCCACGGGCAGAGAGAACTAGGATACATTCCCCATGACTGGGTACTTTTCCAGTCCACCCTCTGTAGACTGGGCGATTTATTAAATTACCGATTCGCGAAGAGTTATCAGGGGAATTCCCAAACAGAACGAACCGACTGAACGCATTTTCTAAACCCAGGACTGTCGGGGAGACGAGCATACGGAGCTTAACCCCCCCCCCCCCCCTCCAAATTTTCTACCCGAATTTACATCGATCTCAGGATCGATCATTTCAGCGGGTAAAAAGTCGGAAATCCGCCAATAGGCGGAAAATTCCCATGCCTGTATACGTCATAGCAACGTAGTAAAGGTCAACTTCCGCTATTGGAGGCAGGGATGTTATTGGAGCCTGCGAAATGGAGCATGCGCTGTGGGGAGGTTGGATCCCAGGGTCAGTCTTACCGCCTATAGATGACCGAGATGGTTACAGGTTGTCAGATCCCCCTCTACGATATAGAAGAAACCAACCAACCGGATGGCTCTGGTTTCGAGATTGGAAACCGACGTACGAACATCCAATGAAATCGCGTAGTTCACCAATTGGCTACGGAAACGATACATTGTTCTAATACTCATATCCCCCTCTACGGTGATATCGAAGAAAGGCAGACGCCGAAGATATTGAGCGGTAAAACAGAATAAAAATTACATTCCCCGCCATGAAACTTGCCCAAAATTCTTTCAATAATAAAAGCAAAATGTCCTTACCTGAACAATTCTCTGAAGGTCCTGCCCTTTTGGCTGACCAAACTCATTGGCGTGGAGAACAGCCAAGTGGAGGGCAACATTCATCTCTCGCCCCGTCATGTCCATGAAATCTACGAGGATTTCACCGGTTAGTTCCTCAAAGAGTTCTTGAATTTTCTCTACGGTCAGGTCCTCCGTCTTCGTCGGCCCCATTAATGCAAATTCCGTAGGATCCGCAGCCCTATATTCTTTGACCCGCTTCAGTAGAGGAAATATATTCACGCCCCTCAAAGTGTGGCGTTTCCTAAGCGCAGCTCCAGGGATCTCGACTCTTCTTGAATCTAAACTGAAAATAAATCTCGTCAGCGGTCAGAAAAAATACACGGTCGACCTACGCTGTAAAATCAACTTCTCGATAAGACCCGGTACCTCCTATATCGTAGTATTCCAGTATCACACAATATATAGTACAATATCACAGATTTTCCCGGTATGTCAGTCGACTTCACTAAACATCGTTGCATCGCCATGATATCAAAGGCGCCGACAAATTCGCTCGACCACCAAGGCCACGCAAAATTTATTTTCCTGACACTATCCAACAAGTGTCCGCACTTAACAAACAAACAATACCCGGTATGGTCCACATTATCACCCCTGGGTGTACAAAAAGACGCCACCAAGGCGTATCAATATTAAAAAATATGCTTACCACGACAGCAAAACAAGCACGTCTCGGCGGGCCGGCGTCAAATCGAGAATGGCGTAGTCGCTTCATTCTGTCGCCAGATGTCGCTGGAGATGTGGTGTTCAATCTCACTCGAAGTTCGTTTGTGTAGGACAGTTTACATGGTTTTGAAAATTGACCATTCCAGTTTGCGACACGCAGAAGGGCGGAGGCAAAAGACAGGAAGCAAGAGAAAGACAGAAAAAATCATCATCATCAATAAAGCATGGCTTCTAAACAAGTGAAGCTGAAGAGTCGAGAAAAAGCACACGAGGAAAAACACAAAGGTAACAAGTATTTCAAAGTTGGGCACTATGACCAGGCCATCAAGTCTTACATACAGGTTATAGGTGTATGCCCGCAATATCATTCCTCTGATATTGCTACATTCTACCAAAAGAGGGCTGCCGCTTATGAACAACTGAGTCTACTAGAAAAAGTGCAACAAGAAAAACACAAAGATGACAAGTATTTCAAAGTTGGGCACTATGACCAGGCCATCAGGTCTTACACACAGGCTATAGGTGTATGCCTGCAATGCCCGCAAGATCATTCCTCTGATATTGCTACATTCTACCAAAAGAGGGCTGCCGCTTATGAACAACTGAGTCTACTAGAAAAAGTGCAACATTTTGAAAAACACAAAGGTGACAAGTATTTCAAAGTTGGGCACTATGCCCAGGCCATCAGGTCTTACACACAGGCTATAGGTGTATGCCTGCAATGCCCGCAAGATCATTCCTCTGATATTGCTACATTCTACCAAAAGAGGGCTGCCGCTTATGAACAACTGAGTCTACTAGAAAAAGTGCAACATTTTGAAAAACACAAAGGTGACAAGTATTTCAAAGTTGGGCACTATGCCCAGGCCATCAGGTCTTACACACAGGCTATAGGTGTATGCCTGCAATGCCTGCAAGATCATTCCTCTGAGCTACATTCTACCAAAAGAGGGCTGCCGCTTATGAACAACTTATGAACCATGATAAGGTGATTGAGGACTGCTCTAAAGTCTAAAGCTGCCGATGCTTATCAGGACCAGAAGGCTGTCGTACCACAGGAGGGGGAGGATGATACTCGTCCCAGGAACAACTGAAGAACCATGATAAGGTGATTGAGGACTGTGCATTAAAGCTGAATAACGACTATATAAAGACATTCTTCCGAAGGGCCAAGTCGTATGAAGAGAAACAACAGCTCGCATCGGCACTGGAAGATATAACTGTTGTCTGCCTGTTGGAATCGTATAAAAACACTAAGAGTTTACGAATGGTCGACCGAATTCTGGAAAAGTCTAAAGCTGCCGATGCTTATCAGGACCAGAAGGCTGTCGTACCACAGGAGGAGGAGGATGACTCGTCTGACGAAGACTCTGAGGAAGATCTGGCGGCTGCAGTGATGAAAGGTGTTGCAAAAGCCGTTGACGTTGGATTGAGATTGGAAATGGACCTTTGAAGTTTCGAAATCGAGTATTGACACCCTTTAGCCGTACGAGTCGTCGCTATCGCCAATACGAGTATATTGACCGGATATTGCTGAGAAGTGTGTGAACTCCTGGTTTATCGTCAGTCCCAAAGCCTATACATGCCCCCATACATGAACCGAAAATCGGCCCGAAACCAGGGGAAAACCCAACAAAACTACGCAGTATTTCACGATATCGGCTGGAATTTTACGAGCGATTTGGCGGCGCTGGACGACGAGATGGACGGCGAGCTTACCACTGCGCCTCCCACCGAAGACCCCAAGTTCAAGTTCAAGTGTCGTCGCGGCATCAGTTTCGGACCGTCATGGGTTTCGGACCTGCCATCATTAAATGTTATTATCACGTGATCGCGCACGGTGACGTCATTTCTGGGGCTCTGAACGCTGGTGGGTGACTTCTTGTGTGTTGTAGAAAATGCTGAAAATTCGTTTTGACGCTGTAAGTATCCACCGAAACCTTTACACAGCATATATAAATGCTCTTTTTGCTAATGCCACTTTTAGAGACTTGAATAATAGCATTTGCGTCTTACCGTGTATAGATGACCGAGATGGTTTCAGGTTGGAATAATAGGCCATAGCTTCTGTTCCCGATGTAGTAGGGATCTCTCCATAGCCTCATTTTTTCTGTCGTCTGTCAAAGGAAATGATGGCACGTGACCATGGGCTCCACCCCGTGGCCTATTTTTTTTATATGGAAGACTAGAAGGTTAACGTCTTATATTGTATGTTAAGATATTGTGGAAAAAGTTACTAAATTTCCTTCAGAAATTAAGGTGATTTTTAAAATCTGCAATTATTTATTGCATGTAATTAAGATTAACTGCAGCGTCATAGTGTAAAAAATATATATTTGTATTATTAGGTTAGGTTACTAAATGTAAAATGCTGAAAAAAGCAATAAGTATAATTATTTATCAAAGTTTACAATGCTTAGTTATTACCGGTATAATAAATTACAACATTTCGTGTTGCACTTTGAACTTTTCCAAGTTCTTAATATTTACGAGCACCCTGCCATTTCGGCGCATCTGGCCCACCCTACTCACCGAATGTAATGACCTTTCGTGTCGCCAGGAGGCGTTTCCAAGCTACCGGTCCGAAACCCATGACGGAGTCTGTGGCTCGGGTATGTTTAACCTGATGTACTTAATCTGAAATCCTGATTAAATGTGTGCGTACCGAAAAGTCACAATAATTTCGTCAGGTTGGTGGGGCTATTCTATATTTAAACAGCCGTTTGCTTTCATCAGTCTATCTTTATTTATGGGTCTAGGTCACGAAGAAGGCTTAAGCGCGCCGAAACCCATACCACCAGGATATTTATTGCACAAACACTATAGGAGGCAGAGTACAAATTAAATCGAACAATTAACCAGTGTAACGATAGTACATTTGACACCCTGAGTGGGTGAAAGATAAACAGTCAAACATTCACCCAGACTGCATGGATATACTGTAGATGGAAGCCCCCCCCCCCCCCATGGAATAGTACTAATCCGAAATATTATGATGCAAATATAGCAAGAACGTGAGCAAATAATATGATAGGGCCTAATTCATCAAGACCTGTACATAGTACAGTGCATAGATTTATGGCAAGCCGTTTTGGTATTTATTCCTTTATTTTTGATATCAAAAATTCTTTTTTTGATATATAACAAAAATAAATGTGCGCCGTTTTGGTATTTAATTGGATAATTGTTGATATCAAAAATACTATTTTTGATATCAACAATTCTATTTTGATATCAAAAATTCTTTTTTTGATATCAAAAATAGTATTTTTGATATCAAAAATAGTTTATCAAAAAAATAGTATTTTTGATATCAAAAATTCTTTTTTTGATATCAAAAATAAAAGTTTATTTTTGATATCAAAAATACTATTTTGGATATCCAAAATTCTTTTTTTGATATCAAAAATAAATGAATAAATACCAAAACGGCTTGCCATAAGCCGTTTTGGTATTTATTCCTTTATTTTTGATATCAAAAAAAGAATTTTTGATATCAAAAATAAATGTGCGCCGTTTTGGTATTTAATCGGATAATTGTTGATTCTCTCGCCTCCTGTACAGCTGACAATGCATTTTGTACAACATTTTCTAACAACAGCGTTAGCCTGAGTTGGGTTACCCGAATCAGCCATTCTCCATTTTTTTGGCGCCAAACGACGGGTGTTTATAAAATGCGTACAGTGTCGGGATAAATGTATAAATCAATAAACAAGGGGACAATTTCGATTGAATGATAGCTCTTGAATATATGAACAACCAACGACAGAATTTGTGTAATTTGCATTATGATTTTTATGAGTTATTTTGTATGGTAGCACTTTTTGAGATGAAGCCAAAGATGGGCGATAAATCTTGGTAAGGGAGAGCGCATTATTTCGGTTTTGGCAGGCCCGTAGCCAAGGGGGGTTTTCTGGGTTCGTGCGAACTCCCCTTTTGGAAATATTATATACTTTTCTCATATAAATGCCCTTTTCAAACATTGAAGCGAACCCCCTATTTACCCCCTATTCCCATACAGCGAACCCCATGATGTGCCCTTCTGGAGTGAAGGCGAACCACCCCTCAGTAAATCCTGGCTACGGCCCTGTTTGGTGTAAGTGGTCCTCTATTTTTAATATCAAAATAAACGGTTTATTTTTGATATCAAAAAATGAATTTTTGATATCAAAAATAGTACTTTTGATATCAAAAAAAGAATTTTTGATATCCAAAATAGTATTTTTGATATCAAAAATAAACTTTTATTTTTGATATCAAAAATAGAATTTTTGATATCAATAAAAGAATTTTTGATATCAAAAATAAATGAATAAATACCAAAACGGCTTGCCATATAGATTAGCGTTGATTATACCATTCATAAAGAGTAGGTACAACTACCTTGGTTAAGGCAGCACAACACCCTACTGAATCAACAAGTATGATTATAGGTGAAAACCGCCGGTCACGTGTCAAATTACAGTCAATGGTAGGTTTTCCAGTGCTTTCGTTATCAAGCGTGGGCGTGTGTCTGACCAGACGACAGTGACCACAGCCGAAAATGAACGATTTTCAGCATATCGATGACAGGTATGGTTACTGGTGTCCAGTCATATTTTGAAGGAAAAATATCGTACTATATTGTCACCAAACGTAGGGTTATTACTATTTCAAGTTAACAAAAATTTTAAACATTTTTGCGGCGAGAGGTGTTTTTAGGTGTTGGTAGACAGTCCATTGTAGGTATTAGCATCGAATTATAGTGTGAGGAAATGAGCACAAAATGAACACGTGGGAACTTACTACCTGCCTCATGTATCACTGACTCATTCATCTCTCGATTCCTTCACTTGTGTGTGTTTAAGAGGAATATGAACCATTAATAGTATATTCTCTGTCTGTCTGATATTACGACAGTCCATTGTATCATCATCGGACCGATCGACAGTCCATTGTAGGTCAACATGCACTTGTGAATGATGCACAGAGAGCACATCGTCTGATCTAATGATTCGCCAAATGGACTGTTGCCAAGACAAATGGTAGCTACAATGGACTGTCGACATATCTGATATATAATCATATGTTGCCTCATTATAACATTGCAGCTGTTATGCGGCTTCAATGTGAAGTGATTCAACCTACAGTTCATGGTCGCATGACAAATGGACTGGTGCATTCACCTATAATCACACTTGTCGATTCAGTAGGGTGCACAAGACATAATCATGGCAAACTTGTTAGTATCATTCATAGTATTGAAATCAATAAAGCGAGCAGATATTCTTTGAAATAGAGACCCCAGGCGGCTGGAACTTGACGGTGCGATCGGCGGAGAAGTCTTCCACTCCTTGACGGAAACGCCCCAAGTGATGCATCCTCGCTAAAACCAACGAGGGGTATCTCTATCCTAGATATAGCATCTTCATTTTATCCAATCTTAATAAATTAATATCCTATCAATGCTCCCCAATCGTACATGTCGTACAAGCGAAATATCCAAATGGGGAGCAGATAGGATTTAATTTTAATTAGATTGCATTTTATCCAGCCAATTTCTACGTTCCCACACCGAACCTGCCTTGATATATCTGGACCCCTTCAATGTTCAAATAACTTATAAATAGACACGAGATCACTGACCTCGAAAACATTTGAGATTCGAAAATGGGTCGCACAAGAGCGTTATTGATTGGCTGACCTAATTAGTGGGCACCATATTAGGAGGAAGGACGCCGCTAATAGAGGATGATGTCATCTATGTGACTTCACTCGCAATCGATGTGTATGTTCTTATTGGTTCTTCTGTCGTTAGCTGGTGAAATTTACACCTCGGATTTTGAACGCTGAAGGGGTCAGATAAATCAAGGCAGGTTCGAAGTGGGAACATAGAAATTGGCTGGATAAAATGAAGATGAGATATAGCCCCTGGTACGCTTGGGCAATGTATCGCGATCAACGACACACAGCGGCATCCTGCACATATTGACCAGGCTTAGATGACTTAAGCACCACGACCATGGCGGCCGTGACAACAGGTTCGAAAACACCACAGCTTGTGCGATACCCAGTGGCAGAAGAACATGCACCTTTTCAACAACCATGACCATTAATAAATATAAGGAAACATAGTTTAAAACAAAATCTATTTGAAGAGAAAATAAACCCATTCATCTCCATTCATCTACCATCAAACATCCAACAAGCCAGGCAAATGTAGAAAACACTGAAGCTTTAAAGGCGGTCCGCGATGTCAGTGTATGACTATCCGACCTCACCTTCCCACCAGCGGCGGCGGAAGCTCCCCAAAACTGGGGGGGGGGGAGGGCTCGACTATCATAGTACTTTAGGTGAGGGTCCAGGGGCCGCCTAGGCCCCGGAAGCTCAGCGCTCCTAGATGGCTGTAGACACATTCTGGCCGATTTCCGACATATAAAACGACGTATCATCACTATATGATTAACTGCATTTTGAGATTGTTTTTGTGATTTTTCTCGTCATTTAAAAGAAAAATTGAGTTGATAACTTTTGAATGTAAAAAAAGTATTTTTCCTTTCCAAAATTCGAACTATACGCAGCGATCTCGAAGAAATTAACATTTCAGCAGAGGGTTGGAAATCGCTGACAGGTTTGGACAGAAAAGTATGAACACAAAAAGAAATAATATAAACGCAATTTTGATTTCTAAATTTGATAATCAGCTAATCGTCCAATAAAGCTAATGCAATTTCTGTGTAAATTAACATCTAAAACAGTTATTGGTCTTTGCGAACGAAACAGAAGAATGAGCAAATCAGAGCACTTCAAACCAAACAGCAACGTGCCCCGCCAGTGCAAAGTCGCCGCTCCGTGAAAACCTAGCCTACAGGGCAGCGCGAAGTGCCGCGGAAAAAACCCGGCCTCTATATCTGGTCACATTAGGACAAAAATCATGAAAAAGTCAGCCAGCTTTTGTTGAAATTGGGGGGGGGGGGGTGCTGAACCCCCACCCTCTCCAAACTGGGGAGGGGGGGGGGGCAGCCCCGCTTCCGCCGCCCCTGCCCACTGAAGGACTTGAATTGGGTTGAAACGCACGGATTTCTATAAAATTTCACTGGTCTATCCATTAATATTTTATTGTTATGCGTGCTTGGATTAAATATTTTACATTCGGTATCAGCGAATAGTTTAGCAGCGAAAGTAAAACCCAAACGTATTTTACCATCAGCGCAGTTTTTCTAGGTCACGTAACTGGAGTGTGGGCGGAACGCGGTTTGCTATGCAAGTTGGTCAACGGTTCGCCTTTGGCTCACAAATAGAAACCTTGACGTGGTGAAGATCCAAGTGATGGAGAATGCATCCGATCTACTCCAGCAACAAAAACAGCTTTCGTCAGATGTTGATAAGGAAATGGTCGCTCTGAGGAGAGAACTTCAACAGATAGAGGACCAAGCAAGACAGGCGACACGTCATCGTGAGCTAGCCAAGAACACCTGGCAAAAGCAGCGCCTGAGAGAGAAAATTGCGCAGGCAAAAATAGCGAATCTTAGCTAAGGCAAAAAGAGGTTTGGAAGCTACGAGAGCCGAAGGTAATTCTTTCGCGGACAATGAACTGTCTTATGATTCGAATCGTCCAACTAAACCACCTGCCAGTGATAGAAAAGTGACAATTAGTGATTTACGAAATATTCAGCATTTGAACGTAGTTGATTTTAGAATGAAATCACTTGATTACAGGAAACTTCGTCCGATGACGAAGTAGAAAATAAGATTATTGATGAAGGCTCAATCGAAAAAGCAATCATCCAATTCTGGAATGAACGCCAGCCCAGGTCGACTGATTCGGTCAAGTTTCGGCAAATCTGGCCGCATACTGCCTTGCAGTTTGAATACGTCAATAGCGACTTAACTTTTAAACAGTTAACCTTCCAGACCTTTGTGGGAGGAGAGTTAGAGATTATATCCAGCGATCGCACGTCTAGTGCAGAGAAAACTGGCAGATTGAAATTGTTGAAGAAAATTTCATACTATCAAAATGTTTATGAGTGGGAAGCGCTGTTAAACTTCTATGCTGCCTGGTTACGACAAATAGAGTTAGGGTTAAGAGCATGGTCAGATGATACTAGAGATATCGAAATTCGTCTTTTGGCCAGGCATGTTATTAGTAAGAGGACACTTCCTTATCAAAACAAAGCACCCGCCAGGGAATCCAGGGATTCGGAATCGGTTTGGTTTTGCTCTGCCTTCCAGAGACAGAAATGCTTTCACAGCGGTCCCCACTCAACAATAATTAGAGGCACAGAGCGCCAGGTAGTTCACATAGGTGCATCTTGTTGGCTCAAGGATAAGGTCAAGCGAGATCATTCCGAGTGCTCTTCCGTATGCCCAGCCCAAATCAGTAGAAATAAATGACTAGCACGAGATTCTTCATTGAAATTTTCATACCTGAATATATGAGAGCTTCATTCAAAGGTGATTCCGGTAAAAAATTAACGGAACCTTCGATTAAGGGCCATCCTGGCAGCGATAATGCGACAGGCAAAATAACGAGCCTCGTTAAAAAACATGGAAGCGCTCTCATTGGCGATGTCGCCGTATCACCCAATCAAAAGACGCATTCAGGTTTTCAGAAGGAAATTATTGAGCTGCACCATACAGTTAGGCACTCGGGAAAGTATAATTTTGAGGGAGCTAGAATTTCCGTACCAACTCGCCTTAGCATTCCCTTCTGGCGAGCTGAGCTCGGCAGCTATCACGATGACAAGTTAATCGATCTGGTCGAGTTCGGCTTTCCAATAGGTTTTGGGGGCTCCCTTTCTGAGAGGGAGCTCATCAAAGTTGTCAATCACAAAGTAGCAAGGGAGTTTCCTGATCATATTGATAGGTACATACAAAAAGAGCTGTCTTACAATGCTATAATGGAGCTTACTTACTCCTATCAAATTGTCTCCCCTGAACTCGGTCCCCAAGGCTGAGAGTCAGGAGAGACGGATTATTATGGATCTAAGCTTCCCCAAGGGACAAGGCATAAATGATGATATCAAAAAAGATGAGTATTTAGGTGACGCCATAACTTTGAAGTACCCCAAGGTTGATCAGCTGGTTGAAGTGATCAAGCGGAAAGGCAGGGGTTGTATGCTCTTTAAAAAAGATCTCAAGAGAGCATACAGACAGATACCGATAGACCCGTACGACATCAACCATCTCGCCTTTGCCTGGAAGGGTCAAATATACTTCGACAGGGTCCTGTCTATGGGTCTCCGCTCCTCCGCCCAGATCTGTCAGCGACTCACATCAGCTGTCGTATACATGCTTCAAAAACGGGGTATCGAGATAGTGAATTATCTTGACCATCTGGGCGGGGCAGAGGAACCTCAACTAGCTGATAAAGCCTTCGAGACATTAGGTCAGGTGTTGGAATCATGTGGGTTAGAGGACGCAGATGAGAAGGAGGTACGTCCTACCACACAAATGAGATATGTAGGAGTGGGGTTCAATTCAGAGAAAATAACTTTAGAAGTTACCCAGGAGAGAGTGAAAGAAATCTCGACCTTAGTTACGGAATGGCTGTCTCGCAAAGAAGCATCCGTCAATCAACTTCAGTCCCTTTTGGGCAAGCTAAACTTTGTGTGGGCATGTGTTCGGCCAGGACGGTTATTTGTATCGCGACTAATAACTTGGCTCCGCATCATTTTTGACACCTCCGGCAAGGTCGAGATTCCTCTTTACGTCAAAAAAGACTTAACATGGTGGAAGAACTTTCTCGCTACTTATAATGGGGTGTCCATGATGGCTATAGAAGAGTGGTCCAATCCTGATCAACTTGCATCCGATGCATGCCTGACATGGGGTGGTGGTGTTTGTGAAAAGTTCTTCTGCCATTTTTCATTCCCAGAAGCCATTTCAGTCAGGCAGTTGAGCATTAACGCATTAGAGCTACTTAGCGTGATGGTTTGTTTGAAATTATGGGGTCCCTTTTTAAGGGGAAAACGGGTACGAATTTACTGTGATAACGAAGTTTCCGTGACTGTGTTGAATTCGGGTAAAGCGAAAAATCTATTCCTGCATGAATGTCTAAGACAAATTTGTTTCGTTGCCGCCTCTTGTGAATTTGAGGTCAGAGCGGTTCATATTTCTGGCGTGGACAATCGCTTGCCCGACCTACTGTCACGTTGGTACTTGAGTAGTCATTTCAAGGAAGAATTCGTGGATAGAACCAAAGGGCAGGATCTTGTAGAGGCACATGTAACAGACCACCTCTTTAGTTTTGTGCCTAGTGCCTTTTGCAGGAACCAGTCTGACCAATCTGAAACAGGACGTGCGAGTTTCCATGAGGTAGGCTTACGCACAAGGTACTTCTAAGAATCTTCATACGCAATGGAAATCTTATTTTCTCTTTTGCGAGCACTTTGGACTCCCCGCTCTTCCGGCTAATGTGGATTGCTTTTGCATGTATGCCCAATTTTTGAGCAGAAGTTTTAAATCTACCGCTTCCATCCGTAACTATTGAAGTGGTGTGAAGTTATTGCACCTGCTTCTCGATTTACCTACCCCAGAATTCAGTTCTGTTGAACTTCGCTTGTTGTTGAGAGAGTTGGCCCGTGTCAAATTGCACAAGCCTCAGAGAGCCCTCCTTATTACCCCTACGTTGCTTCTCGAATTCTATCCTTTATTAGAATTGTCTAATCCCGTTCACAGTACCCTCTGGGCTCTGTTTTTAATGGCTCATAAATCCAATCTCGTGCCCAATTCGGTTTCATCTTTCGATCAGCACAAACAGCTCACCCGGGGAGATATTGTACATAATTTTGAAGCTCTCCTAGCTTGTATAAAATGGTCCAAAACAATTCAGTTTGGGCAACGGGAACTGCGCGCGCCCATCCTCGCTATTCCGGGCTCCCCAATTTGCCCAGTTATGGCGTTTGTAAATATGGTGCAGTTAATCCCTGGTAGCCCCTCAGCTCCTGCCTTCCTGCTTCCCGGCTCGGGAACGGGTATACCTACTCCCGTCACCTATCCATTTCTCCAGAAATTCCTCAAATGTTTGATTTCCGGTACGGGTCGGAATCCAGATCTCTATTCGTCTCACAGCGTTCGCCGGAGAGGAGCGGGGAGGGGCGAACTTAACTTGATTATGCATGAATCTGATAAGCATTATGTATTGTATTCATGACTATGCATGTACATGTATTCGCTAATGTGTCCTCAGACAAACGTTCCTCCATTAAAAAGCCTCTTATTGCTTAACCTTGACTTGGTGTGGGTAATTGGCTTATTTTGGATCTCCAAAATGCTTAATTACAACTCACCAGGTTGTCTGGTGACTTCTCGTTCACACCTATTTTCGCGCCACCCAAGCTGGCGGCCTTTATATTCAGGTGTTTTGGTGTTCAATCTCACTCGAAGTTCGTTTGTCTAGGACAGTTTACATGGTTTTGAAAATTCCCGCCCGCCCACCCATTCATAAAGGTTTGATGATTCTATGTGGGCTATTGTTTATACAGAATATTTACATATGTCACTGTTAATAGTTTAATATATTATTGTACATGTATTCATTTACTGCATGTTTTGAATTCTATAACCGCATGTCGCTTGAAATGCTAAATGCATGCTTCTTTGTTTCTGTATTTACACATGTATATAACCAGCATGAATATTCGAATTGTCATGTATACGCTAACTACTGCTTCCTATATGAACTTAATTATGCATGAATCTGATAAGCATTATGTATTGTATTCATGACTATGCATGTACATGTATTCGCTAATGTGTCCTCAGACAAACGTTCCTCCATTAAAAGCCTCTTATTGCTTAACCTTGAGTTGGTGTGGGTAATTATGATAAAACGATACATTTCAACATCTTTTTTGTTGCCTATATGGATTATAATCTGTTAATTTTGGGTATTTCACATTAGAAAATGTGGCAGTGCCCCTAAATCATGAATCGAAAAGTCAGTTATTCCGAGTCTTCCTAGCTCGGCTGAGATACTAAGGCTACGTCCGCGAATCCGCCGTATTCTTGGGGATGATTGTGAGATGCCAGGGAAGCTTTCCTGTACAGTCATATGGTTGCTCTTTAGTCGTCAGGTGTCGTCAATTTTTCCTATCTCTTGTATATCCAATAATGCTCATCTGCAAAGAGCGGTATCTTTACAGCAAGTCAATACCGTTACCGTGTTACAGCCATAAATCAGCGGACTATGCTGAATATATTTCTTGGTTGACTGAAGGTACCCTACAGGGTTCACTTCGGGTGATCTCGACATGGAAACTTGGATACAACGGGAAAATATTACCCTCCAATAACAGATATGTCAACTACGTTACCGTCAACTACGTCACTATTTGGCAACGTAGGCCTAGTTGAAATTTTGGTAACAGAGTTGGACATTTTGATAACGGATTTGACAGAATTGTCAACTGCGGTACCGTACTTTTTGTCAACACCGTTACCTTTTTGCTAACTACGTTCCATGTTTATCGAATTCGCATACTTCAATTTTGAATGAGCTAGAACGCAAAGACAGATGATTATTTTAAACTTCAATCTTCCACACTACAATCAAAAACCTTGTCTCTCAAATAATCCCATTATCTTGATTTATTGTCGATTTGGTGTAAGTAGTAGTAGTAAAACATGACTTCCCGATTAAAAATGTGGCCCACGTGTTGCCATGATGGGGTGACGTGGATCGTGACATCACGGATGATGTCACATGCAGTGACGTCACTTCCGGATCAAAGGTCACTTCCGGTGACGTCACTTCCGATCACGTGAGAGCCCAGCAAGAGTTATCTCGCCCTACATATAAGACCCCAGTGACTTCCAATGTTAATCTATGCGCAGTGGACAACGTTTAACCTAATGGGAAACCCACGCATGGACATTTGCGGTATAGGGTGTGGCCCTTGTTTTCTTCATCTCGAGCTGTAGAACACGATGGGAGGGGTCGCGACGTCAAACGTTGAATTTTTTTGAAAAGTTACGATTGGGTCGTATGAGGTATCAGTAAGCATTCGTGGGGGGGGGGGGGTCCAACTGGATGGGTGTGGGGTGGAATCGACGTCATTCTGCGCATGTGCAGTAGAAAAAGGGTATTGAAATGGACGTTTCGGGGTCGAGGTGGACCCATAGTGGTCCGATTGGGCCGTCATGTCACCATGAAGCTCTCGTGGGGGAGTGTCGAATTGGACTGGTGTCTAGCCGCTTTCATCATTTTGCGCATGCGCAGTCTGGCCGTAGTATAGAAAGCAGGCATTTTGGGGGTTCGTGGGGGTCGGTTGAGTGATTGCGGGACCATTCGTGGTCCAAATGGACCGTGTGAGGTGTCATCTTGAAGCTATCGTAGTGTAGACCATGACTTGAGGGATGTCCATGTCATCTGTGACGTCATTGGTGACATCATCAATACGAGTAGTAGCGAAAGCGGGCATTTTGGGGTGCGTGAGGGTGTGCTTGAGCGATCGAAGGACCATTCTTGGTTCGAATGCGTCGTGGAGGTGCAATGGAGTACATTTGGAGGAGGTAGGGGTCTTGTTCGAACTGGCTACCTGGCAGAGTTACCTGTGTTTAACACGTGTCCCTCATCAGTCCATGAGTGAGTGAGTGAGTGTGAGTGAGTGAGGCGTATTCAAGGCCCGTGAGGCGGGCCCAGTGTTCGTATAAACGCATGGACGCACTAACGATGGTGAGTGAGTGAGTGAGTGAGTGTGAGTGATTGTGAGTGAGAGGGAGTGAGTGAGTTGTCATATATGGTCGTGTGTACACCATTAGCCTCAGTCTGTGTCCACCCCTTGCGTCTTAATACCACGATGTAGATGAGATAACAACAACAATCTGTCAATCATTTTATTCTCCCCTCCAGTACATCATATCCACGCTGGGGGATCCGCGTTGGGTATGTTCACAATTCAAGAAGCTCTTGTCCAATCAGAAGCCGGCATTTCAGAAAGTTCAATCTTCGGCCAGGGTCGTTTTTGGCCTAAGCATCGTCGGGCAGGCTAGGATACCGTTGAGACAGCATATCCTCAAACAGTTGTTTGCGCATTCTGATCGAATTTTCCAGGGCCTCGGTGGGTGGTGACCCCATATCCTCTTCTAAGTGACGCTTGGTCTTCACGATGGACCTGTGCGTGGGGTCGCCTTTCATTTCAAGCGGCAGCAGGCTATACCGTTCATAGATGGCCATGACTGTTTTCCTGATGCAGGGGCGCATTTGGATGTACGCCTGTTGTAAGTTATCCTGTCCGGCGTCTTCGATTATCGCAGCATAGCTATTAATAGCTTCATGCACAATACGACCCCAAAGGTAGGTTCTTCCTCACTTCCCTGGGACGTAGGCTGACTATCTGAGGACAAGCTCTCCGTATCAGTAAATAGACCATCAGCAGTTTCTGTTTCTGTATCATTATCTGCCTCCTCAGTGGGCTCCTCGGAGTCTCCAATCCCATGTATATTCTTCTGGTGTCGTAACATCTGGTGAACGTGCCTTCGCACTCAGAGCATGTATAACCCATGTTGACGGTTGAACATCCACTGTGCACGTTTTTGGAATACGATTGCTTTACAGACAGTAACGCCCACCAATCCCTAGCTCAAGGATTCAACGCTCTGATGAAATAGCTCACAAGCTATGCTTTTCTAGATATTACTCCCACCACCACCACCACACACGGTTGATGCAATCGAAGGACCACCGCCGTGGTGGTGGTGGTGTCAGTACATATAGGGATTAACACGTGTCCCTCATCAGCCCATATGTGTTAGTCGACCGGGCTTACAAAAGTGGCGGTATAGCGGCTTCTTCAGCATTCCTTGATACGCAGCCGACATGTTCTCTTGCACGACTTGCCTGAAGCCCCGATTTCAAGAGCTCGGATCTCTTATGCGCGCGATGACGTCACTTCCGGCGATGTCCAGTGATGATGTCACTTTCATCAAGGGTCCGGGGCCAATGGTCAAAATATGTGCGTGTGATTTGATGGCTGACAATGTGTAAAGGCGTTACGATATGGCGTTAAGGCGTTGAGTTAAGGCGTTAAGGCGTTGAGTCGGCCGTTAAGGCGTAACGACGGGCGTTGACGAGCGTCACTGAATTTCGATGAATTAGTGGCAATTCCATGCAATATCTAGTAAACCAGAGCTTCTGAGCTATTTCACCAGGACTTATCAATTACCAATATAAGAGTTGTCAGAGCATTTCCATCATAGCTCTCTAGATTTGTATCTAATACCGCTTATGCCGGTGCTAGGGGCCGTGTGGTCATATCATCCAAGTTGCCACATGAACAGGTACAATAAAAGCGTACCTGAGATACAACACATATCACGAATCGTTAGATTCTTCGTATGTGCTTTAGAATATGTTAACCGGAAGACTATACTGTGAAGTCACGTGACTGTCAGTATGTCGGCACCTCTTCCCTCTTCCCTTATATCTGTTGTAATTTGAAGCGTTGAGCTGGGGGTTGACGGGGGTTACTGTCTATAAAGCAAGCGTATTCCAGAAACGTGCACAATCGACGTTCAACCGTCAACATGGGTTATACATGCTCTGAGTGCGAACGCACGTTCACCAGACGGTACGATTTGATGCGACACCAGAAGAATGTACATGGGATTGGAGACTCCGAGGAGCCCACTGAGGAAGCAGATAATGATACCGAAACAGAAACTGGTGATGGTCTATTTGCTGATACAGATAGGCTGACTATCTAAGGTCAAGCTATGTCCCACCGAGGCCCTGGCAAATGCGATCAGAATGCGCAAACATCTGTTTAAGGATATGCTGCCTCAACGGTATCCTAGCCTGCCCGACGATGCTTACGCCAAAGGCGACCCTGGCTGAAGATTGAACTTTCTGAAATGGCGTCTTCTGATTGGACAAGAGCCTTCTTGAATTGTAAACATATCCAACGCGGCTCGACCCGCGTGGGTATGATGTACTGGAGGGGAAAATAAAATGATTGACCGGTCATCCTTGTTGTTGTTTTCTCATCCGGATCATGGTATTAAGACGCAAGGGATGGACACAGGCTGAGGCCAATGGTGTACACACGACCTTATATGACTCACTCACTCACTCACACTCACTCATTCACTCATGAACTGATGAGGGACACGTGTTAAACACAGTGTGAAATGTCGATTCTGGACGACCATATAAACGCATAAATTTCGACTTTTCATTTAACAATTTATGTAACTCTGTGTGCATGCAAACCTTGGTATTATGATGTGTTTTGACAAACCTATTTCCGAAATACTATTCCATGACCCTTTAGGTCGGTTATGTAAGTTCAAATTTATACAGATAACATAGAAACCGCTTATGTAAGTATAATGATTTAACCTTGGTTTTGACGACTGATTTATGTAATGAGACAGATTTGTGATCTGTCTGTCATAATTGTACCGAAGTTGTAAGGACATCTATGTCGGGTTAAATTGACATTGTAAACGTCTAGTATTGTATATAACGGAATGAACGGCACATTATAGTCAGACTAGTAACACCAGGTCTCCCTGATGGCTAAACCATCAGGTCTCACAGAGGCTCAAGTCTTCGATAATGGTCATTGTTATCTCCAGTTTCGAAAATGACTGTTTACAGAATAGTCTGATGTTGATGAAGTTGTGCTACTCTGCCTGCCAAATGATGCCGGTCATTCCTAAGTTAGGTGGAATGAATTTACAATAAATCGGCTTAATATTCAACAGACATTGAACTTCGTTTTCGTTGTATCCTCTCTCATTTAAAGAGGTTGTCAAGACTTCGAGAAATCTCAGAAGCCGGACCTTGGAAACTATTATTGTTTAGGTTTTATGAAGACCATCCCTGTGTCTTGAGACGACTTCGCGTTACAACATCTTATAGATCACACGCGTACAAGCCCTGTCGTCTTAAAGACCTCAAATTTCATAATGGCGAGCCTGCCAGGATAAAGACTGCAGCTTTCATAATGGCGAGCGTTGCTTTCGGATAAAGACAATTGTCTTTTGGATACAACTACAAGATCTTGAGAAAACAGATTTATACGATCGACCGAGGACACTGAGAGTATTAATTTTTGGACAAAATGGCTGAGCCAGAAAACCTGCAGGAGCTCCAGACCATTGCTCAAGGCGTCACGAAACTTGTGGACAATTTGTGAACCGATATTCAGGCCAAGAACAATCGTCAATTACAAAGAGAACATGTAAAGGACCTTCCTTCCTTTTTGCACCTGCTGAAGTATAGCAGACGGTAATTAAGTCACCCAGACGGGGACGGTGACTGATGAAAACATTTGGTGCCCTTGTTTTTTGATCATTGTGAAATGTACGACCCTGTTCAACGCCTCCTTGATATGCCTTGTAATTCTGACCGAAAGGAATTCCAAATTGCTGTCCACAACTGCCGTGAGTGATGTCCATCTCAGTGATAAAATTTCGACCCAAACACTGTTCCTTCCTATAACAACGACATGTTTCTCCTCTTCTTTGGTGACGTGACAGCGTGTGCCAGAAACCTCTGGAACGAGTCCATTCCGTGGAAACAATATATAAAGGTACAGTTTGATTCGTTTTACTTAACAGCGCCTTGTAAATGGCCGTAGTGATTGAAAACATAACTGTGTTGTGGTATATTATCTGCCTGGACTTACCTGGACTTTCTGTCTGATGTTGTGAAGTTCCCACTGATTGACAATAGTGCGTGTGATGAACAGTGTGTAATTTACAGGAATGGGTCATGCCCTAACGAACTCAAAGACATTGTACTCTTATAAATTTCTTGGAACATTTTGAACTGAATCCCCAAACAGGTTGGTAACATGTATTGAACGATCATGTTATATGTGCCATAATCATGCCTTATATGAACTGTTGACATTTCTCGTATATTGCGCATGTTTTGTTAATTATTGATAATGCGCATGCCCAGTGAAGTTGATAAATCAATGATAAAACTGATAGATTGAATGAACCTTTGCAACTGATAAATTTAGTGATTTGCAGATTGATAAATCTAGCCTTTGAAGTTTGTATGAGAATCTTGTAATGTGGATCCACAATGATTTTTTTAATTTTTTATTAGGATATTTATCGCGATCAGTTTCCATAATAGCTGGTGTAGCTGATGAGCTAAACACTTAACGCAATTTGAGCTAAATGAAACTAAGATAATCGCGTATACACTGAGTACATGTACGTACTAGTGTTTGTAGCATATGCATGTTGGAATAGGCTGTGGAAGCCTGGTGGGTGTGAGCTGATGAGCCCCAACAATTCCCGAATAGGCCATAGAAGCCTGGATATTTGGTTATTTGTTTTTTTGTTGGTTCCTCAGATATAAGTCTAAGATGTTGGATGACAAATTGGTTTCAATTAACACGTATTGACAACTTCGTTAAGTGTAATACATATTGTGTCCATGTCAACCATAAGCTTCTAGCTTTCATAATGATTTCTCTTGCACTGAATTGGTATGATTTTTTCTTGCACTGGACTGGTATATTAATTCTGTTTCGAAATAATTTGCTTCTGTTCGTTCTGATTGACATTATCTTGCATGTAGGTTGGAGTTTTGACATTTTGATACAGATAAATGTTATTTGGTTTGATTTTCATGAACATGTAGTGTTTTGGGGCATTGTTTTCTTTTTTGTGTCATGTTTTGTAAATTGTTTTGACATGTCCAGTGACTGGCACGTGTCTCACATACCTAGAGTACTTTCATTGAGAAATGATAGTAAATATGGCCTTATGACCTTACGCAATGAATATGGACTACGGTAATTGAATAAATTGTTTCCGGTATTCGACCGATATTTCTGATAACGACTTTGGCTATTCATAATGGACTATTCTTTCATGTTTGCTATTATTCTTCCTGCCTTACGCATTTTGTGTTTATACTTTGAGATGAATAAACGATCTTCGTTCGTATTTTTCATCTTCCTTTGTTGGATGATATGTGAAATGTCGATTCTGGACCACCATATAAACGCATAAATTTCGACTTTTCATTTAACAATTTATGTAACTCTGTGTGCATGCAAACCTTGGTATTATGATGTGTTTTGACAAACCTATTTCCGAAATACTATTCCATGACCCTTTAGGTCGGTTATGTAAGTTCAAATTTATACAGATAACATAGAAACCGCTTATGTAAGTATAATGATTTAACCTTGGTTTTGACGACTGATTTATGTAATGAGACAGATTTGTGATCTGTCTGTCATAATTGTACCGAAGTTGTAAGGACATCTATGTCGGGTTAAATTGACATTGTAAACGTCTAGTATTGTATATAACGGAATGAACGGCACATTATAGTCAGACTAGTAACACCAGGTCTCCCTGATGGCTAAACCATCAGGTCTCACAGAGGCTCAAGTCTCCGATAATGGTCATTGTTATCTCCAGTTCCGAAAATGACTGTTTACAGAATAGTCTGATGTTGATGAAGTTGTGCTAGTCTGCCTGCCAAATGATGCCGGTCATTCCTAAGTTAGGTGGAATGAATTTACAATAAATCGGCTTAATATTCAACAGACATTGAACTTCGTTTTCGTTGTATCCTCTCTCATTTAAAGAGATTGTCAAGACTTCGAGAAATCTCAGAAGCCGGACCTTGGAAACTATTATTGTTTAGGTTTTATGAAGACTATCCCTGTGTCCTGAGACGACTTCGCGTTACAACATCTTATAGATCACACGCGCACAAGCCCTGTCGTCTTAAAGACCTCAAATTTCATAATGGCGAGCCTGCCAGGATAAAGACTGCAGCTTTCATAATGGCGAGCGTTGCTTTCGGATAAAGACAATTGTCTTTTGGATACAACTACGAGATCTTGAGAAAACAGATTTATACGATCGACCGAGGACACTGAGAGTACTAATTTTTGGACAAAATGGCTGAGCCAGAAAACCTGCAGGAGCTCCCGACCATTGCTCAAGGCGTCACGAAACTTGTGGACAATTTGTGAACCGATATTCAGGCCAAGAACAATCGTCAATTACAAAGAGAACAGGTAAAGGACCTTCCTTCCTTTTTGCACCTGCTGAAGTATAGCAGACGGTAATTAAGTCACCCAGACGGGGACGGTGACTGATGAAAACATTTGGTGCCCTTGTTTTTTGATCATTGTGAAATGTACGACCCTGTTCAACGCCTCCTTGATATGCCTTGTAATTCTGACCGAAAGGAATTCCAAATTGCTGTCCACAACTGCCGTGAGTGATGTCCATCTCAGTGATAAAATTTCGACCCAAACACTGTTCCTTCCTATAACAACGACATGTTTCTCCTCTTCTTTGGTGACGTGACAGCGTGTGCCAGAAACCTCTGGAACGAGTCCATTCCGTGGAAACAATATATAAAGGTACAGTTTGATTCGTTTTACTTAACAGCGCCTTGTAAATGGCCGTAGTGATTGAAAACATAACTGTGTTGTGGTATATTATCTGCCTGGACTTACCTGGACTTTCTGTCTGATGTTGTGAAGTTCCCATTGATTGACAATAGTGCGTGTGATGAACAGTGTGTAATTTACAGGAATGGGTCATGCCCTAACGAACTCAAAGACATTGTACTCTTATAACTTTCTTGGAACATTTTGGACTGAATCCCCAAACAGGTTGGTAACATGTATTGAACGATCATGTTATATGTGCCATAATCATGCCTTATATGAACTGTTGACATTTCTCGTATATTGCGCATGTTTGGTTAATTATTGATAATGCGCATGCCCAGTGAAGTTGATAAATCAATGATAAAACTGATAGATTGAATGAACCTTTGCAACTGATAAATTTAGTGATTTGCAGATTGATAAATCTAGCCTTTGAAGTTTGTATGAGAATCTTGTAATGTGGATCCACAATGATTTTTTTGATTTTTTATTAGGATATTTATCGCGATCAGTTTCCATAATAGCTGGTGTAGCTGGTGAGCTAAACACTTAACGCAATTTGAGCTAAATGAAACTAAGATAATCGCGTATACACTGAGTACATGTACGTACTAGTGTTTGTAGCATATGCATGTTGGAATAGGCTGTGGAAGCCTGGTGGGTGTGAGCTGATGAGCCCCCACAATTCCCGAATAGGCCATAGAAGCCTGGATATTTGGTTATTTGTTTTTTGTATTGTTGTTTGGTTCCTCAGATATAAGTCTAAGATGTTGGATGACAAATTGGTTTCAATTAACACGTATTGACAACTTCGTTAAGTGTAATACATATTGTGTCCATGTCAACCATAAGCTTCTAGCTTTCATAATGATTTCTCTTGCACTGAATTGGTATGATTTTTTCTTGCACTGGACTGGTATATTAATTCTGTTTCGAAATAATTTGCTTCTGTTTTTTCTGATTGACATTATCTTGCATGTAGGTTGGAGTTTTGACATTTTGATACAGATAAATGTTATTTGGTTTGATTTTCATGAACTTGTTTTCTTTTTTGTGTCATGTTTTGTAAATTGTTTTGACATGTCCACACTTGTCAGTGACTGGCACGTGTCTCACATACCTACAGTACTTTCATTGAGAAATGATACACTGCCAAAAATATGGTACTTAAATAAGTTTTTTTACTTCAATTCTAGATAAATTATCTTAAAACAAGAAATGTTTTCTTAGTTTGTTCCATTTTGCCAGATTTATCTTATTTTAAGAAAAATTATCTTAAATAGGATTTAATTTTAATAGATATATCTTGTTATAAGAAAAGTTATCTTAAATAAGATTTATTTTTACCAGATGTATGATGTGATAAGAAAAGTTATCTTAACTAAGATGTCTTTTCTGTTATTTGTCTCCTTAAAATGTAAGATCGTGAATCGAGTGGAAACGGATCGCTACACTAATAGTATGAACCTGTGGTTTCCTGAAAGAAATTGTTCATTGTCAATTTGTAAGAGTTACTGTTACAACTTGCCTGAGATATACGTGAAATTATATCTTCTACTTGAGTGAGGAACATATTTTTGTAATTTAATATTTTTATATGCAAGTCCACCTTCACGTGCGGTTATGGTTTTCATATGGGTTCATGTATTTGCCGCCATTTTCAACTGAAATCTTCTGTGCTTCCACAATTCTCGCGAATTATGTTGGTATCCAGGAACGTTATTTAGGAAACTCAACTGAGCCTTTCAGTGGATCATTCTACAGATGAATGAGAGTAGTATGCTGCTCAATGTGTTCAATGAACTGAGCGAAAACGTCGAAAATGAGATTTGCTTTCTTTGGGAGTGGATTTACAGATATACAACAACAACAACAACAAATTGGGAAACATAAACTAGATCCTAGGGGCTTCTGTTGGTGAAAGTGCGGATCTGCAGGTCTGTTCCGTCGTTTTTGTCTACCTGAACACAGGCAATTAGAAAGTAAGTTTAAGACTGTTACACTGGTTTCAAAGCAAACGCGAAAAATATATGTTACTATAAAAAGCAAAGATACAAGCTCGACCTCTCATGTGCACAGCAATGTAGAAATGTATTCCAAGAAAACCTTCCCCATGTCGAAGAGATATAAGAAAGCAACACATTTTTATATACATTAGCTAATCAAATTATTTAATATTTACAGTATAATGGGGAAAAATGTGTTTTTGAATTCTCCAAAAGTATTTTGGGGTTGAATAAGCTTATTCATTATATATGTCAGACAGGCATTCAAACCAAAGGCATCGCATCAAACCAGTGACTGCAGTCTATTCAGGAAACATGTCTTTGTAATGTAAAATTGGTGGCAGGTTGCCTCTGACAATCTTGACTGGCAGAAACTTTTCGGGCTTTGAGTATTTGCATAAAACATCGGATCTGGATTCTACATGGTTTGCAGTGTATTGATTCCTCCAGTGTTTCCTAGTTCTTTCCTTCAGCTTTGGAAGAATATTCGTATATGAACTTGGGTGTATGCTTTAGCTTGCAAGACCTTGTCTGCGACTAAACATTGGGACTTTCTCCACCACAAGCACCTGATGAGCACAAAGGCTGGGCAATTCTATTTGAACAGTTTAGGTGTTTATACTATCAAGAGTGCAATATGCTGTTATATTTGTAATATCTATGGAGAATTGTAGATGACAGATTTTCTAAATTTGAGAATTATCCATCATATATCCGGTGTTTGGTCATTTTGCATGGTTTTAATTATATCAGTCTCTTGTCATATTATACAACTTTGACATGGGCGAGAAATGTTGTGCAAATATATTTTAGTATTACTGCTATAAATGGAAAGAAATACTTGTCAAGGAGAGGTTTTAAGGATGAATGCCAGAACAAAGGCCTTAAAATATTTAAAATATATTCTTTATTTATCCGTTTTACATATATGATGATGGGTTGAAAGCGACGTTAAATCCTATCACTCACTCACACTTCAATTGTATGACATTATTTTATCATGTTTTTATTTTACATGTATACTGCTAACTGTAACAAGCATATATTCATGTTCAGTTTTTGGCAGTAATATCATACAAAAAAAACTTTAGTTAAAAACGTTAATTGGATTGTAGGAAAATATTTGAAGTATCACTATATGGAGCTCGTTGTTTTATTGATCCTGTGGGGAATTGCGGCGTGGTTGAAATTAATGGGATACCTCTTCTACATGCATAAACTTTTGCATCTAATATGTGAAGACTATTCACTACATGCATCATTTGAATAAAATTTCCCCATCTTTAAAATATTTTTTTGTCATTTAATTTGATTAAATGTTGTTTAGCATGTTTTTTCTTAATTAAGTAAATGTTGCTAGCTCAAGATCCCTTTGTTGAATTTACAATGTGAGATAATTTATCTTGAAGACTGTATACATGTTTTCTTGGGTAAGAATATTTAACTCAACAGCCTTGAGAAATATTTTCTTATCCAAGTTAACGGCTTTGAGAAATATTTTCTTATCCAAGTGGTCAGTTTTTCTTGAACAAGTTAATTATCTGGAATAAGTTTAATATTCTTACCCCACTCCAAAAATATCTTACTTAAGATTTCATAGCAAGATAAATTATCTTACTGAAGAAAAAATAAGATTTTTTTTCTTAAATGAGTAAAAAGCGCCAAGATAATTTTTCTTAATTAAGATCTTCGAATAAGATTTGTGAATCTTGAATAAGATAAATAAACTTATAATTTTCTTATCCAAGGAAATATCCATAAGTAAATTATTCTTACCCCACTCCATGATAATTTATCTTATTTCAAGATGATTTTTTCTTAAAATAAGTTTTTTTTCTCGTTTTAAGTACCCTATTTTTGGCAGTGTAGTAAATATGGCCTTATGACCTTACGCAATGAATATGGACTACGGTAATTGAATAAATTGTTTCCGGTATTCGACCGATATTTCTGATAACGACTTTGGCTATTCATAATGGACTACTCTTTCATGTTTGCTATTATTCTTCCTGCCTTACGCATTTTATGTTTATACTTTGAGATGAATAAACGATCTTCGTTCGTATTTTTCATCTTCCTTTGTTGGATGATATGTGAATTGTCGATTCTGGACCACCATATAAACGCATAAATTTCGACTTTTCATTTAACAATTTTATGTAACTCTGTGTGCATGCAAACCTTGGTATTATGATGTGTTTTGACAAACCTATTTCCGAAATACTATTCCATGACCCTTTAGGTCGGTTATGTAAGTTCAAATTTATACAGATAACATAGAAACCGCTTATGTAAGTATAATGATTTAACCTTGGTTTTGACGACTGATTTATGTAATGAGACAGATTTGTGATCTGTCTGTCATAATTGTACCGAAGTTGTAAGGACATCTATGTCGGGTTAAATTGACATTGTAAACGTCTAGTATTGTATATAACGGAATGAACGGCACATTATAGTCAGACTAGTAACACCAGGTCTCCCTGATGGCTAAACCATCAGGTCTCACAGAGGCTCAAGTCTCCGATAATGGTCATTGTTATCTCCAGTTCCGAAAATGACTGTTTACAGAATAGTCTGATGTTGATGAAGTTGTGCTAGTCTGCCTGCCAAATGATGCCGGTCATTCCTAAGTTAGGTGGAATGAATTTACAATAAATCGGCTTAATATTCAACAGACATTGAACTTCGTTTTCGTTGTATCCTCTCTCATTTAAAGAGATTGTCAAGACTTCGAGAAATCTCAGAAGCCGGACCTTGGAAACTATTATTGTTTAGGTTTTATGAAGACCATCCCTGTGTCTTGAGACGACTTCGCGTTACAACATCTTATAGATCACACGCGCACAAGCCCTGTCGTCTTAAAGACCTCAAATTTCATAACAGGTAACTCTACCAAGTAGCCAGTTCGAACAAGACCCTTACCTCCTCCAAACGCACTCCATTGCGCCTCCACGACGCATTCAGACCAAGAATGGTCCTTCAATCGCTCAAACACACCCCCACGCACCCCCAAAACGCCCGCTTTCGCTACTACTCGTACTGATGCCACTAATGACGTCACAGCTGACATGGACATCCCTCAAGTCGTGCTCTACACCACGAGAGCTTCAAGATGACACTCCACGCGATACATTTGGACCACGGATGGTCCTTCAATCACTCAACCGACGCCCACGAACCCTTAAAATGCCTGCTTTCTATACTACGGCCAGACTGCGCATGCGCAGAATGATGAAAACGGACTAGACACCAGTCCAAACCGGCGCTACCCCACGAGAGCTTTATGATGCCTCCTCATACGGCCCAATCGGACCACTATGGGTCAACCTCGACACCAAAACGTCCATTTCAATACACTTTTTCTACTGCTCATGCACAGAATGACGTCAGTTCCACCCCAGACCCATCCAGTTGGACGCTCCCCCACGAGTGCTTCACGATGACACCTCACACGGCCCAATCGGACCATTATGGGTCCACCTCGACCCCAAATCGTCCATTTCAATACGCTTTTTCTACTGCGCATGCACAGAATGACGTCAGTTCCATCCCACACACATACAGTTGGACGCTCCCCCACGACAGCTTCACACTGATACCTCAAACCACCCAATCCGACCACTACAGGTTCACCTAGACCCCAAAACGTGCACCTCTGCGCTACTTGCCCAGTGCGCATGCGCACGGTAACTTTTCAGAAAATTTAACGCTTGGCCTCGAGACCCCTCCCATCGTGTTCTACAGCTCGAGATGAAGAAAACAAGGGGTCACACCCTGTACCGCAAATGTCTATGAGTGGGATTCCCATGAGGTTAATCATTGTCCAATGCGCCATAATGGACCTAGCAGACCAATATGTAGGGGGAGATCACTCTTGTTGGACCGTCACGTGACCGGAAGTAACGTCACCAGAAGTGACCTTCACATGAACTTTGACCCGGATTGACCCGGATGTCACGTGACCGGATGTAACGTCAACCGTGACGTCACGATTCACGTCACTCCACCATGGCAACGCCTGAGCCACATTTGTAATCAGGAATTCGTGTTTTTACTACTACTGATGTAGATCAAACATTGGATTTACATACAATGTGAGCAGATAATACCGTTTCGTACCACAACAGTGAGAAAACTCAGCTTTCTTCATATTTGCAACAAACATGAGGAGAGAAATATAATCTATTATCGTGAATCTTAAACTTTATCACTGTTGGCAACTATACCAGCTGGTCTCTAAACTGTCTGTAACGGTGTTAACACAAGTATCCTGATCAGGTGTCATAGTTGTGACAAATATCATTCTTAAACACAGTTCTTGAATGTCCCAATGGTCTTATGATGTTCTTCTGATACCTAGGTAACTACAAACACTAAAAACTTGCAAGAAAAAGACCATTTATTTTGGGAAATTTTTCCGTTCAAAATATACCGTAGTGGTAGAATGAATCAAACATCTGGGCTAGTTTCCAGCAAGGGAGAAGCGGTCAACAGTTTTCATTGATGCCAGCAAGATATGATGTTCCAAAAATATCAAATCCGTATCACTGATCAGTATTCTTAATCCATATGATTTTGGTTGTAAAGCAGTTGTCACGCTTTGATTGTGCGTGTTCATACACACACCGTGAAGATCTTGAAGTACATGGTTTCATACGACCCCTAGACACATTGGGTTACGAAAAGTAATGCCATCTTGCTCGCTACACTTGTGTTTTGATATAGCATGCGATATGTATCCCCAAATTTTAGTAACTTTGAATGGAGGCGCTTGGTGGTATAGCCAGTTCGAAGTTCTGAAATATTGTTTTATGACGTCGATTAAAATCGTCACATTTTTCACAGGATCTATCGAATGCTACTAGACGAGATATGTGTACGCCATGGGCCGGTCCCTCTGGTATATTACTGCACAGAAAGGGATAGTTTAAGATGTCAAAGTTGTAATCATCTCTCTTGTCGTAAAGTCGAGAAGAGGGAAGGCCCGTTTAATTTTTACAGAGATAATAGATCTAAATATGATGTGCCGTTATGGCTATCTGTAGTTGCCTTCAAATCCAATGAAGATGGTAATATACCGGTCTAATTTCTGGACTTTTCCGGGAAATCATCAGTTACGCATTAGACAAACGAGTGCTCATTCACCCCTATGGCTCATTCACCCCCATGGGTTCATTCACCCCCATGGGTCAGTTTATAGGGATAGGGAGATCGTGTGCCCTTTCTATACTACTCATCGAGCACTACTCATCGCGCATGCGCAGTCGACCCATTCTACTGTAGGGTGCAAGCCTGACCCATGGAATCGCAGGTAGTGAAAACCCCAGGTCTATCGCCCCACCCTATCCCGCGCCACACCTATAGGGATAGGAAGATCGCGTGCCCTTTCTATACTACTCATCGCGCACTACTCATCGCGCATGCGCAGTCGACCCATTCTACTGTAGGGTGTAAGCCTGGCCCATGGAATCTCAGGTTGCGAAAACCCCAGGTCTCTCACCCCACCCTATCCCGCGCTACACCTATGCAACCTGCTGTGCAGTGAGTAAAGTGGAGGAGGAGTAGGACACGCCACGGATTATACTAGGGAGATGAAGTCTGCTGCTTATCATCCACAGTCACAGACAGGGCTCTTTAGTACGATATCACCAGACTGTGATGAACATGCTGTAATGTTATGTTCTCGAATACCCTGACAGTTGGGACAAAGGTATATCCTTTGTTCTATTTGTTGAACATGCCCAACGAGTCAATTGACATGAGATCAGATGTCCATTAAAAATGATAAACGAGTGGAAAAGGTTAAAAGTCCCTTTTTGGGGTGTAATTTCACTATGAAGTCGACGTTGTTGGCTGCAGATTTATTGAACCTCTTCTGGCTCTGTTTTGAGAGCAATCTTATATATATATTCGTGAGTGCATAACAATACGATCATTCCAAACCCGTTTCTTCTCATTCACCGAACGCTATTTAGACGATCTTCTCGCTGTGGATAATCGCTATATACATGACAAAGTGACGCCTGGACAGATTGAATCTCTTAGGGGCTATAGCGATTGAAAAACCTGAAGAAATTCTTCTACTATAGCCTTTGCGGTTATTGTTTTCAAAGGAACTGCCTCAGGAAATCTAGGGGTCACATCCATGTTTCTCCGCAGATATTTACATTGTTTGGGTAGGGAACCGATACAATCTACCAACAATTTACTGAATGGGTCCTCAAATGCCGGAATCGGTATTGATGGAGCTGGTTTTATAGATTGCTGAGGTTTTCCTAACATCTGACACACAGGGCAGGTCCTACAGTAACTCACAAGATCCTTGTGTAGTTTGAGCCAAAAAAAATGTTGCATAACTCTAGCCTGAGTCTTCTGATACCCAAATGGCCTACTATCGGGATGTTATGACGCACCCATAAGATCTCATTCCGATAGCCCAACTGAGCGAAACTGACCAACTTTCGGTGATCTCCAGTTTCTCATTAATATACCGGTACCATACTTCAACTTCTTTTTCCGATAATACGGTCTCCATAACATGATCACCTTGTTGTTCCTTAACTAGTGATGACCGGTTGAAGATAAAAACTTGTTAATTACCACTCTCATTATTATTATCTAGATTCCCAAAAAGATTTCTGATAACCAAACACCGGTATCATCCCCCACTTTCTCAAACTGGGCTTCTTCCGGTTCCTCCCTGCGAGACTGTGACCTATTTAATATACAAACAGGAAATATTCCTGCAAATTTATCCTTTAAACCTTCACCATCAGAGTTAACCTTGGGCTTATCTGACACGATAAGTGGATATTTACTTTATCTCCTGCTAAGTTATTTCATAGCAAAAGGTCAAATCCTCAATGGGAATTGAAACTTGGTATAAGGGAACAGAAACATAATTTTCATCAATATCCTGAATCAACGCACTATAGCGTTCACAGAACTATCCCTAGATAGAGGCATACTATTAGATAACGTCAGAGACTGTGGTGCCCCAGTATCTCTCAAGATAACTACAGGTCTGCTTTTCCCTCCGGATTAACTGGTAATACTTCTCCCTTTGACAAGAAACTCTTGTCAAATCTGGTTTTCCTGACCTTTTGAGAAGACTTAAGATGTTCTTTGGCTACCTCGCATGCCTTCGAGTGTCTTTCTTTGAAGGTAGACACATAGTCCAAGAGGTTAGTCTCCTCAACATCACTAAGAAATCTCTGATATCTGATTTTCACTAATATCTGCTTTCTCAAGTACTTTGTGTACAGGCCAGACTATCGTTACAGTTATCGGTCTATGAGAGATAACCCTCGAACAATAATTGTAGGCGCATTTCATGACCTAGAAATGGTTTTACCAGGCTCCATTGTCTTCTTCTATAACCAAGGGCCTACCCTGTCACCATGGCCTTTCACTTCCTTAAAGGTGAACTGCAAAGATTTCAAATGTTCTGTTAAAATGTCAGAAATCAAGGCCTTTGTAGTTTTTGTTGTTTAAGTGTGGTACCGTAATAGTTCTGTGGGTTATTTTCTTCCGAGTATACGATAAGTCAAAACTTATACCACCAGAAAACGGGAGTCACAACTTTCGAAAACGTCATCGATTGCCTCCCATTGTTTTTGGAACGCAATGACGTTACAGTGATCCTCTCTCATTCATCCGACGTTGCATGAGGTCATGTAAAATGATACATTAACATGGTAAGTTTAGTATTGTTATTAGTACAATTTAGCAAAAGATATTCACCCCAAAATCGTATAACAGTTATATCACATAACACAAGATGTATGCAAGCAACAATTTAGAAAATATATATTAAAAGCTTTACAGTTCACCTTTAAGGCTAGAGATAGTCTGATTGAAATTATTGTCCAATTTTCTACCTTTCTACAACTTTTTCCCCTAATTCCCATACTGGAATTTATAATTTTTCTTGTGGGTTTATTCATAGTCATCAGCAATCACTGCTACCATCTTTAACTAGACTGCCTTATGTTCATCAACGTGAGTCCTAATATCCAAGGAGTCCGTTATAAGATTCTTCCATAGACTAACTTCCCTCAAATGGTCATATTTCTTCTCTACCTGTAATTGATCGCAACATATAAAGGTGGTGGGAAAAGATGTCAGCGTACTGACAGGAAGTCATTTGACTGACTCCACATGCCAATATTCTGAATACATATCTAAAAATATTACAAGAAAAAAAGTAGCCCTGTGATGATATGTATCTCAACCACGCTTTTATTGTAGCTGTTCATGTGGACATCTTGGATAGCCTGAGCACACGGCCCTTATAGTACCGGCTTGTGATGACATGTACCACCTATCAAATATCAGATCTTCCTCCTTTGCAAACTCCACAAATGTCTCCCCTGACATACGGTATTTAAATTCCTAAATTTCTGCCTGTAGGCTTCAGACACCAGCTCATAGTCTGAGTTCTACCGCCTTGACTCGCTCAAATTCCTCACCACCTTCAACTTCTAAATTCAAATGCTCTCCTATTTCCTGGATTATTTCATTCTTCCTCATTCTGGTTGACATATTAACATTTAAATAGCTGGCTAATGTTTCTAACTCAGTCTTACGTAACTCATCTAAATCATTTATAGACAGATATCCCTTCTGTACAAATACTTGGGGATCAAAGTTACCAGTCATACTGAAACACAAAATTACTTTGTTTCACTTAAATTAAATGAGTAATTCTCTTTGACCAAACACAAACCAAAACTGGTTCACATCCCGAACGAGCCCCCAGTTTTGTTATGCATCCACGAATATATGAGATTGCTCTCAAAACAGAACCACAAGAAGTTTAATAAATGTACAACCAGTGGTCAAACAAAATTACAACTATAGATCAGATGGTTCAATGAAAACATTTATATAATTAACCAACCAGAAAATAAGCACAGTTACAAAATGTGGCGCTATATGTCACAAACCTTAAACTTCCAAGAATATTGTAAAAAATTGTGGCAAGCAGCTTAGATGATACTAAATATTCATAAAAAGTCCGTTACGAGTTCAATTCAGCCCGCTTTCTTCCGCTGGAAGCTAAAATTCTTTAATGGCTGATTATTAACGGACTAGACGCTTGTATATATTCCTAGGTTTGTACAACTCCGCCCATTTCCTGTATCCTTATTCCCCATTCCTTATTTCCTTTAGTGTCCAGCCCTGTTGTCCAATCGTGAAATCCACACATTCCACAAAGCAGTCCATTTCCAACGACGATTGACGTCCATGTCCAATTTCTGTAACTCGAACCAAGGAACAACACTACACGAATTTTTCCCAACATCGTCGACTTCACAGTGAAGTTATGTCTCCAAATATGACTTTTAAAACAACATTTCTCTGCTTCAAAAAGTGATTTCTCTAAGATGCTTTTGCGTGAAAATTCTTGTCAACTTTCCAAAACACTTGTCAACAGTCCAAACGTTCATCAACTATTTTCACGAATCTAGCTTACTGAGAAGGCTTGTAGGCAATCTCTCTCAGCATTACACTTGTCACTTATTCATGCAATTCAAATGGCAGGCTGGATATCACATTGTTATATCACTATGCACTCACGAGCTGAATGATTCTCTCTTCTGCTGCCAACACTCCTCTTATTATATGCACATTACATAGAACTTTCTAGAAAATTATTTCTTGCAGAGAACAATTAAGAACTTCCTGAAATATTCCAATGCTTCCTGGAACATTCTCCACAGTTCTATTCCAAAAATAGAGTAATCAATATAAGAGCAAAAATGAGGTCCATGTCATACAATAAACATGCTTACAAATTGCTATTGTCAGAGTGTCACGCTAACGAAAATTAACTAATATATGTACACAATACAACAAAATGAATTACATTTGAGAAACCAAAAGAGGGCCAGATTACAGCATCACAACTGTATGCATAAGAAAACAGATAAAAAAGGGGATGCACAATTAGTACTCACTGGAATACCTCTGCTGTTTCGCGACATTAAACCTCAATTCTCTCTCTCTTCTATATGCTTTTGATGTGTTGTCCAATTTCACATAGGTAATATTCATGAGAGTCTCAAGCAACTCAAAAACAAAACAAAGAAACATCACATGAATGATATCCCTTGTGTGTAGTGAAGCTAAACAATGCTTTATGGTTTGATATTATATCGCCCAGCATTTTTAATAAACACCGATATTATTAATGAACTAAGGTGGTCAATAAGGTCCCGATGAGGGATTGTAGTATAGAGAGTCAAGAAATCCCACTCTGTATTCTATGTCTCCTTTAGTATCAAGTTTTTCCCGTAATTACAACACATATAAGGGAAGTGGAAAGAGGTTCCGACATACTGACAGAGCCACATGACTTCACAGTATAGTCTTCTAGTTAACCTATTCTAAAGCACATACCAAGAATCTAACGATTCGAGATATGTGTTGTATCTCAGGTACGCTTTTATTGTACCTGTTCATGTGGCAACTTGGATGACATGACCACACGGCCCCTAGCACCGGCATAAGCGGTATTAGATACAAATCTAGTGAGCTATGATGGAAATGCTCTGACAACTGGTATATTGGTAATTGGTGAGCTGTGTCGCTGTGACAACTCGTACACTGGGGATTGTTGAGCTGTATCGTCGTTAGATGAAAATGACGGCATTAACACAGAAGACTAGTCTGTAAGGCCCGACGTTTTGATTTTTCGATATCCAAATACATTCAACGCCAGAGGTTTTAGAAATATTGGCGCAATACCTTTCCCAAAATGCTCTTACCTCCTGAAGGGCCCTAGTCATGGTTGAAAGAAATTGGTGCTGCAGCCTTTAGAACCAGCTATGAATCTAGCTTTGTATGGTGTTTTATGCATTTTGAGAGTCCAGTTCCCCTTTGGTATGTCGTTATGAGTGGTTGGGAGACAAATATCTCTTTTCTTGAGAAACTTTTTGGGGTTGTTAAATAAATCTTCCAGAGCAAAAGTAGTTTGGTATAAAGTAGACGTATTTGACGATGGTGTGCTTACACTCTTAACTAGTACCTGGCAGTAGTAATATTTACATATGAATACTATATTATTTTGAACTTTGTTTGCTGGGACTATGACGAATTTATTCTGGAGATTTGCCAGAACTTCTCGCGAATTCAGGTTGCCGTGTACTTGTTTTGCTTGGATAAGGGTACTTCTGTTAGTAGGTCAGATAGCTTCAACGAGCTTGTATGAACCTCCGGGGAGACAGAGGCATGTCGATACATTTTTTGTTCCAAGCCTTCTATCGTGACACAAGTTGTTTCATCTAGGCTATAATTTACAAGTTGGTGACGAACCCAAAATATCGATATCGTCAGTAACTTGCAACAGACAACGAGGTAAATTACGAATATGCAATATTTTGTTTAAAATACACACCTCATTATTGCATATTACGAATATGCAATATTTTGTTTAAAATACACACCTCATTTTGCTTACTTTTGATATTATTTACTCATAATCAAGTGAATACTGCATTGCTGATATCCTCAACATGCCGTAATAGCCCAATAATAAAAACAAAGCGTGTAATTTTTTAAAAAATTCGAATCAATTTTATGTACACCAGCAAACGTTCCAGCAAATTCGACTGCTGATGGTGTGGATTAGAACGTAAATATCAACTGCAGATAACTGAAATGCACAACTCTCAAGAATGTGATCCATTAAATCAACATATTGCAACGTGCCCCATGTAAACTGTTGCAATGTAAGCCTGGATTTTGAATTACTTTGTTCGCCCAAATTAGTTACGAGGTTTAAGTGAGCTCGACGGCTAACTCATTCATATTTGTCGCCATTGCTATGTACAGCTTGGCCTAGTCTTCGCTCAACTGACTCAAATGTGTGGAAGCATGTTTCATTTCACCCGCCGTCACGATCTATTGTTGATTCTCGACAATGCAGAGGACGGTCATCAGATGAGTTGGACCTTCAGTTGGCCATGGACGGTGGTAAAGCCCAATGAAAGTACACAATGTACATCCCTTCCCGGCGAATGTCGTATTCATTATGAATAAAGGAACGTCCAGATAACCTCATCAGTCGTCACCATGAAGCGATGGAGAACATCTTGACGAAGTTGTATTACAGTCTCCAGATTCCTGCAGCGTATAGCTGGATGAGCGCCATCTACCGGGCAGCCAACCCATATGGAGTCCATTCAACACAAGTCCGAGATTAGTTAAATTGGACAGATGTGTAAGGGCTGCGAAACATTGACGACGTCTGGTGACTGAAAGGCAGTCATTTGACTCCACAGGAAAGTTCCTCCGGTACCTCAGATGCAGACTATAGAATTCGGAGAATTCTCGGTCATAGCCTTAGTATTTCAGCAGCGCGTTTACGGCAGCTGTTCATGGATTATTAAGTAACCACACGGCCCCTAACACCAACTTATAAGCGGAATTAGATACGCTAGCTCGGGAACTGTGATGACAGATCAGCTCAAATAACTAAGTCATCTGATGTTAATGGATGAGCATCGAGGTCGTCTGATGGAGTAAACGCCTCAACATGGGCTAAACATGTTAATACAAGAATACCCAGAAAACTAACCTGTAATCTCCGACGTCGTGCGGCTTAAAATTTCCCACCAAGAAAATTAACCTACAAATACTTGTCAAATGACATGTACAGAGAGCGGGTCTCGGACTAACGGTCCACCAGTAGATAACACTAGAATCCTATAACTCATATCGAACAATCCGGCGCAATTCTTCACGCAACCGGGTTATTTTGGGGGCCTGGATGTGCCTTATGTTGCCAAACACAACAACGGCAATCGGTATATCGTGAAGTTCATTGAAGTTATGTCGAAATATGCGCGAGTCATGCTCATCCGTGCCCTCATAGCCGCCTTCAAGTTGACTAATATAAGCGCAAACCCTTACAATTGTGAACCGAAGAAGGTATGAGATTCCTGAACAAACCATGCAAAAACTTTCCGAACGCCAAAAAGTTGTTCTTATTGCATGCGTATAACCAGATCGAAGCCTACATGTACAAATATTTCATCGCTATATATACGCGATGTTCATCAAAGTGCTCCTGCCGATTGTGCACGACTACAATTACGTTTTCACCGAAGTATTTAGAGGGCTCCCATCACAGTGAATGAGCGCTACGAAGCCCCAAGTCCGGGCTGTCTTGTATGGCTCCAATCCCATTACCCTCGACTGTAATGTACATGCATATCAGTAAAATCAAGGGCAAGTATGAGAAAGGGTACCTCCCGAACTCGAGTTATGAATTATTTGTGATTAAACGACGTTTGCCGCGCGAGCCGAAGGAAGGAGTATCAATCTAGGTAAACCAAGATGGTAAATCAGGGGAATATTCCGTGACATTATATCTGAGTTTACTGAGATTGAAGGAGTATCAGCTGGGAGACCTCAACGGGGAAGAGCTTGAAGGGATGCTTTACGAGGTTGAGTTACAGCCCATAATCAAATCTAAAGAGGACTAGCATCCTTGGACCGGATTCTCAAGGCAAAAAATATCATCTCACGAAGTGACAACGTTGGGCGAGTGGCCAGGTGAAACATATATAAAACTCGACCGCGCAGGAATCGGGGATGTCTATATCTGAGACATGGACAAAGGGCGAGTGTCGCTGAACCCGAAAAGGACAAGTGGGTGACGTGCTGTGTACGTCAGGTCTCATAGGGATGTTTTGCGGTGGTATATTCCATGAGTATCTCATCTCTGATCGGCAACCCAAGATCTGAACCAATCATGTATTGCGGCAAGTCAGATGATTCTTGCGTATGGCACGACGTCTTCGCCAACCAGTGAGTGTGAGTGAGTAAAAATTAACGTCGCTTTCAACAATATTTCAGCCATATCAGGACGACTCAGTCACATTATCCTGCCATCGAACCAAACCGTCCCTGATCTATTCTCTTCGTACTAAGTGCCAAACAAGAAAGATACAAGTTCTATATGTTAAGTCTTTGGTACCACTCGGACTGGGATCGAACTTGGGACCTGCCGCAAGAAGCATTCCGTCCAAAAGAAGCTCGTTCATCAGGTCACCATTCGCAGCATGATCGCATAAGTCACCATCGTCGACGCCCTCATTATGGAAACCGAAGCCTGAGTTACACAGTTCTTAATTAAAGGCAGCTTCATTTACATCGTGCAGAATTTGTTAATACCAAGCGGACATCGGAACATCAAGCTGAACATTTAGCCCGGTGTGTTCAAATATCCCAGCAACACATCTTAACTGACTTACACGGTAACAATATGTGTCCCAGACACACCCAGTTTGCCCGTGAAGTCTTTGAAGACGCGACGACCCCACAGCACGGATATTCGCTCTTCAACCTGGAGTAAACTCGCCTCTGTTATCTCCGACTCCGGGTCCATATCTTTTCTGGGAAGATTCAATACGTGTACAGGTGGAAGGAATAAAAGGGCCTCAGCATTACTTTCGGGTGCAGAAAACGGTCTCAACGGATTTTGTATGGACGATTGTGCAGTAGGCGGAATCCGCGTTCGTGTGCTGTCAACGTGAGACAACACCTTGAAAGGCAGAAATATCGATGTCCGATCCGACATTCGGTATTCAACTTGCAATTTGCGGGAAATCTCGACGGAAAGTGGGCTTATTCCCGGGTGAAATTACATAAACCCATTCAGAAGACTCCGGTCCGGCCAGTGGTTTTCTCTGGACTTAAAATGGATGACAACAGAACACACATTGCTGTAGAAAGCTTTTACTGTACGTACTTCATTCCAGCTTACAAAACTGTGACGCTGTACGGTAGCAATATGACAGAGGATTCAGCTTAGTGTATTTTACTTATCCACGCCGTTAAACCATATAGCTGAATACCGAAGATCGAATCTGACGCCTACTGGAAATACAGTTGAATATAATTTCTCACAGAAGTTAACTGACAATGCGTGACCCTACAGGTCATTCGATAGGATGTTTATATTACCAAAACAGCATTCAAAACCGAAAACAATTCCCTCATGTTATATAGCCTCGAATATAACATACACCGTACAGCATATACCGATAACAAGGGACAGTAAGAAAAGCTTATGAGATCATGAATTTTCACTCAAGGAAAATTGGTAAATGAAAAGTCGAAGTTTATGCAATTGTATGGTGGCTAAGAAGCCTACCTTTACATGAAAATATGGTGGCTAAGAATCAACATTTCACACATCTTCCATCAACGAAAGATGAAGGACACGATCGAAGAGCGTTTATTCATCTCAAAGTAGAAACACAAAATGCGTAAGGCATCAAATTAATAGCAAAACTTCAAAGAATAGTCCATTATCAATAGCTAAGGTCATTATCAGAAATATCGGTCAATACCATAAACAATTTATTCAATTACCGTAGTCCATGTTCGTAGCGTAAGGTCATAATGCCATATTTACTATCATTTCTCAATGAAAATACTCTAGGTATGTGATACACGTGCCAGTCACACGACAAGTGTGCACATGTCAAAATAATGTGCCCAAAACATAACATAAAGTCAAAACAATTGCTGGAAAATTCTTTCAATACCTCCGCTCTAAATCTAACATATATACAAGGTGGACCAAAACAAAACAAAATACATGTAGGACAGCAAAGGAATACATTAAAATGTCAAAGCAGTGAAACAAAAAATAAGCAAAAGAAAAATACAATAATACGAAGAGGGGAAGAAATGGTGCTAGAAACTGCATGAGTGATCAGCTCTGAGCAGGCAATACACCAGAACTTGTCCTCAAGTGAGAGTATGTTTCGTGCACCAAAACGCACACCCACTGACAAGAATCATGAAAGAAAGAAAAACTAAAAAAATTACGAAGGTCGATACAAAGATGGAAAAACATAGTCACGTGGAGCAGTCTCCGGATTACTGCTCAGTGGCAGGTCATGCATTACAATGTCATCGGGAAGAACAGGCCGACGTACAATGAAGGTCTGCGAACAAAATTGAGAACAACGTTTATACAGATTACAACCTGTGCAAAAGATATACAAAAGCGCGACAAGGGTCCCAAGCAAATTCATGGTTAAAGAAATACATGTCAAAATGTAATTCACTGACACGTCAATTATCATGCCTGTCAAGAAGTGGCATTCAAACGGGAAATAATTCTGGTAACGTTCAAGTGGTGCGGAATGGCAATGTTAGGCATCTGAATCATATCTGCAAGAAATGCGAATTCCTCAGAATAGAGAGTATCAGACTCTATGTTCCAGCCTACACCAATAAAAACACACTTTTTTTCGAAACAGAACGAACATACCAGTTTAGTGCAAGAAAAATCATTATGAAAGCTAGAAGTGTTATGGTTGACATGGACACAATATGTACCGCAATAAGGAAGTTGCCAATACGTGTTAATTGAAACCAATTTGTCATCCAACGTCTTAGACTTATATCTGAGGAACCAAACAACAATAACAAAAATTCAGGGTGATACAAAAAAAAACCAAACAAATAACCACACATATTCACAATATCCAGGCTCTTATAGCCTAATCGGGACTTGTGGAGGCTCCAACAGGCTTCCATAGCCTTTCAGCATTACATGCTGCAATCACTATTACGCCTACCTGTACTCAGTGTATCAAGGACCTATCAGCATACGCGACAATCTTAGTTTCATTTAGCCCATACGCGTTAAGTGTTTAGCTTACCAGCTACACTATTATGGAAACTGATAATAAAAAAAATCGTTGTGGAACCACATCACAATATTATCATCCAAAGGTCAAAGGCTAGATTTATCAATCTGCAAATCACTAAATTTACTAATCACAAAGGAGTTCATGCAATCTACCAGTTTCACCATTGATTTATCAACTTAACTGGGCATGCAGCTTTATCAATAATAAACTAAACGAAACGTGCACAATATACGAAAGATGCCAACAGTTCTCATAAGGCATTATCATAGCACATATAACATGACCGTTCAAGGGAGAGAGAGAGAAAATTAAGGTTGAACCTCGCGTTCAATACATGTTACCAACCTGTCTGAGGATTCAGTCCAGAATGTTCCAAGAAAGTTATGAGAATACAATGTCTCAGAGTTCGTTGGGCATGACCCAGTTCTGTAAATTACACACTGTTCATCACACGCACTGTTGTCAATCAGTGGGAACTTCACAACGTCAGACAGAAAGTCCAGGAAAGTCCAGGAAAGTCCAGGCAGAAAATATACCACAACACAGTTATGTTTTCAATCACTATAGCCATTTACAAGGCTCTGTTAAGTAAAACGAATCAAACTGTACCTGTAGATATTGTTCCCACGGAACGGACTCGCTCCAGAGGTTCTGGCACAGGCTGCCACGTCACCAAGGAAGAGGAGAAACATGTCGCTGTTATAGGAAGGAACGGTGTTTGGGTCGATGGACGTCACTCATGGCAGTTGTGGACAGCAGTTTGGAATTCCTTCCAGTCAGACTTACAAGGCAGTCCATGGAGAACTCCTACGAGGAAGAACTGAAGAGGATTGCGAACGCCATAATTGATGGTCAAAGCACTGGAACCAAACATGTTCACTAGTCATCGTCCGGGTAACTACTTCATTGAATGCAGGAATAGAAGGGGAGTCCAATGCGAGAAGATGAGGAGAGTGGGAGGTGTGACACCAAGAAAAATAGTCATGTGGCAGCAACCGGCTCACTCACAAATACTGGGCTGGACCGCTGCGTGTCGACAGGTGAGGAACCGCCCACCGTGCGACACTCAGAAGACAAACGTTAAGGATAGCTGTCCCCTTAGAGGCAGTTTTTGCACCACCGTGACAATTTGTCATCTGTATCAATAAATATACAAGATAACCATAATAAACTATATATTTTATGAAAGCGTACATCGAAGGGATTCATACTATATGATTTGTATAACCGACGCTGCTACTGTGTAGAAAATATTCCAATTTAAAAAAATTAAAATGAAAACAATAGCGTCCATTTTTCAATTGAAATTTCATGAAAACTACTGGTCTTGTTTCAACTTTGATGGTATACCTAGATAGGAGAGAATTCGAACTAGTAATGTCTATCTCATTTTTTTAATTTTTGCCTGGTTTTGTTTTTACAGCTATTTTACTAAAATAAATTGAAAAAATCGTACTATTTTACGGTTGTTTGTCTTAAAAGTTGAATAATTAAAAAACTAATTCGAACTTACAAAAAGTGAGATAAAGTTTACTAGATCACCTTATAAGTAACAAGCATGCCGAATTTCAAAAGCGTAGCATGGATACTTTTAGAGAAATAAACGTTTAAATCTCGGATTTTGTACAAAAATGAAAGGCTAGAAATCGGGCAAAATGTGTCCAGCTATACATCTGCGGAATTAATCCAATTTTTTTGCTTGAATTCTATTGTCAAATACATTTTTAATCTGTCTAATGAGACCTACTCGAATTCCTGGTTATTCTGGATAACTATTACACTAAGTTTTTTTTCATCAAGGCGGTTTAAAGTCCAATTTAAACTTAAAAAACTTGCTAAAAATTGTTCAGCTGAGAATTGTTCATACCTGTGTAGAACACTTCACGGCGGGTGTCTGAGTGAAGTGTCACTGTTATAATTAGAAACAAAAATACGGATGTTTGCATGGTTTTGATCAGAAGGGGGTAGATTAATGTAGGCCTAAATAAGTAAGACTAATAGATAATTAGCTTACCATAATACTGCGGAAATGAGTTTGGAAAGGGAAATTTAACAGACAAAAATAATAGTAGCCAAGCCCAAGCTAAGGCAATAGTAGTATAGCAAGTGGATTTAAAGTCATATTGACCTACTTATTTGTTCCCCCGGGTAGAATTTAAGGGGGAACTTTGTGAGGCTCTCTACGGGTGGGGTATGTGGCAGAGCTCTTGGTGGGACCTTTTAACATCCGGAAAGTACACATAAACTGATGACGTCATCACGATGGCGCCACCAGCTTCAGCCTCCCCACAGCGCATGATCCATTTCGCAGGCTCCATCACCATCCCTGCCACCAATAGCGGAAGTTGACCTTTACTACGTTGCTATGACGTATAGGGGAAACCAACCAGCGTACGGTTCAGTTTGAATCAGGCCGAACAACTCCTTTAGTGTTGCACATGAGCGAACTACTTTTCATATGCTCTGTGCAAATAAACAGGGAAAATTATCTCCAGATAATTCTTTTTAACGCTAGATCAACAGAGGTATTATGTAGACTTGCAAAGTAATCGAAATGTTCGGCAAACATCTATTTTACTATAGATGATGTCACTTCCGGCGATGTGCGCGAAGGCCCCGAATCCGGTCCAAACATCTGACTGGTGGCTGGGGTGTTATTAGACCCCCAGCGAGGTGGTTGCACCAGCTCAACAGACCAAAAACTACCTCCAACACAGAAGAGTTCCACGCTGCATGGTTCCATTGGGCCGAGTGAGGCTCTCTTCAGTCATGTCATGGGTGTTTTCACAGAATAAATAAATAAATAAATAAATAAAAAGCGGACTCGTACAATATACAATATACGGGGAAATGCCTGTATGGGTATATCCCCATATAGGCTCATACTGGCTATATGGGGGGAGGGGTGGTCAATTTTTTTGTGGGTGTTACTATGGGTTGTGGGGTCTCTTTTTTCTCGTCTCGCCGAGAAAAACACAATGGGAGGGGTCCCGGAGCGAATCGGTGAAATTTTTGGGAAAAGTCACCGAGGTCTGTATATAGGCTCATACTGGCTATATGGAGGGGAGGGGAGGGGTGGTCAAATGTTTTGTGGGTGTTACTATGGGTTGTGGGGTCTCGTTTTTCACGTCTCACCGAGAGAAACACAATGGGAGGGGTCCCGGAGCGAATCGGTGAAATTTTTGGGAAAAGACACCGAGGTCTGTATATAGCCCCATGTACTGGCTATATGGGGGTATAGGTTCAACCTGGGAAATTCACACACGTTCATTGTGATATGGGTTGTTTGGTCTTGTTTTTCACGTCTCGTCATTTAGAACACGATGGGAAGGGTCCTGGAGCGAAACGGTGAAATTTTTGGAAAAGTACCATATAGCCCATATAGTCCCATACTGGTTATATGGGGGTATAGGTCCAATCTGGGAAATTCACACACGTTCATTGTGAAATTTTTGGGAAAAGACACCGAGGTCTGTATATAGCCCCATGTACTGGCTATATGGGGGTATAGGTTCAACCTGGGAAATTCACACACGTTCATTGTGATATGGGTTGTTTGGTCTTGTTTTTCTCGTCTCGTCATTTAGAACACGATGGGAAGGGTTTCGAAGCGAACCGGTGAAATTTTTGGAAAAAGTTCACCGAGGCCTGGGTAGGCTCATATAGGCTCTCATACTGGGTGGACGTTTTGGGGTCTAGGTGAGCCCCTAATGATCCTATGGTGTCGTGTGAGGTCTTATTTTGAAGCTCTCGTGGAGGAGCATCCGATTGGACTAATAGTTCGTCCGTTTTCAATATTCTGCGCATGCGCAGTCTGGCCGTAGTATAGAAAGCAGGCATTTTCGGGGGTATGTGAGTGTGTGTTTGGGGTAGAGATGGACCGCTATGGGTCCGAATGGGTCGTGGAAGGTGTCAAAGTGAAGCTTGTGTGGGGTAGTCAGAATGGCGTGTTTTAAAGTGCAAGTCGCGTCAATCTGCGCATGCGCAGTTGGTTGTAGTAAGTAAAGTGGCCATTTTGGGGCAGTGCAGGAAGGTTTTTGGTGTCGAGATGGACCATCCTTGGTCCGAATGCGTCGTGCGGGGTGTCCTTTTGTAGCTCTCGGGGTGTAGACCCCGATTTGAGGGCTGCCCACGTCATCGGTGACGTCATCAGTACGAGTAGTAGCGAAAATGGCCATTTTGGGGCAGTGAAGGAAGATATTTGGGGTAGAGAGGGACCATCCTTGGTCCGAATGCGTCGTGTGAGGTGTCATTTTGTAGCTCTCGGGGTGTAGACCCCGATTTGAGGGCTGCCCACGTCATCGGTGACGTCATCAGTACGAGTAGTAGCGAAAATGGCCATTTTGGGGCAGTGAAGGGAGATATTTGGGGTAGAGAGGGACCACCCTTGGTCCGAATGCGTCGTGTGAGGTGTCATCTTGTAGCAACGACCGCCAACGCCAAGCTTAACGCTTCAACGCCCTGGTGAAATAGCTCAGAAGTTCTGATTTTCTAGATATTCCATGGAATTGTCACTAATTCCTCGAAATGCAGTGACGTCCGTCAACGCTCGTAGTTACGCCTTAACGCTCTAACATAACGCCTTGACGCCATGATATAGACCGGAGAGAGAACAACAACAACAACAAGGATGACACTTGAGAGAACAACAACAACAACAAGGTTTTTTTCATATAGTTTATTTTCCCCAATGTTACATCATACCCACGCTGGGGGAGCCGCGTGTTTACAACTCAAAAAGACTCTTGCCCAATCAGAGGCCACCATTTGCATCTGTCATATTCGTTCCTGTCCGTTAGATGTATTCTTGTCCAATCAGAAGTCGCCATTTCAGAAAGTTCCATCTTTGCTCGGTGTGACCTAAGCGTCGTCGGGCGGGCCTGGATATTCTTCGGGCAGCATGTCCTGAAACAGTTGTTTGCGCATTCTGATCGCATTTTCCAGGGCCTCTGTGGGTGGTAGCCCCATAGCCTCTTCCAAGTGACGCTTGGTCTTCATGATGGACCTGTGCGTGGGGTCGCCTTCCATTTCAAGCGGTAGTAAGGTATACTGTTCATAGATCGCCATGGCTGTTTTCCTGATGCGGGGGCGCATTTGGGTGTACGCCTGTTATAAATTATCCTCTCCGGCGTCCTCGATCGCTGCAGCGTAAGTATTGATAGCTGCTGTCACAATACGATTCCAGAAGGTAGGTTCTGTCTCACTTTCCACGGACGTAGGCTGACTATCTGAGGTCAAGCTCTCCGTATCACTAGATAGACTCTCAGCAATCTCTGTTTCGGTATCAGTCGATACACTCTCAGCAGTCTCTGTATCAGCATCCGCCTCAACGGACTCCTCAGAGCCTTCAATCCCATGTATATTTTTCTGGTGTCGCATCATATCGTAATGTCTGGTGAACGTGCGTTCGCACTCAGAGCAAGTATAAGCCATGTTGACGGTTGAACGTCGACTGTGCGTGTTTTTGGAAATACGTTTTCTTTTATAGACAGGAACGCCCATCAACGCTTAGCTTAACGCTTTAACGCCCTGGTGAATTAGCTCAGAAGCTCTGATTTCCATGGAATTGACACCAATTCATCGAAATGCAGTGACGCCCGTCAACGCCCGTCGTTACGCCTTAACGCCAGTCTCAACGCCTTAACACACTTTCTAAAAGCTTTAACGTGGTTTAATGATGCGTTCGAACAAATGTTTCTTTTGTGCTATTGCTCTGACATACGCTGTTTTCCAGTTCATGCCCGAGGTTTTCAACATCGACGCTGTTCTTTCAATTTCCATATGGACTGGGTCCTTATCCAACAATTTCATATGGGTCACTAGGTCGACATACCGCTGACGTAAAGCCCGTCGTAGTCTGGGTGCCAATCTGTTATGGGCTAAAATTGCGGCTTCCTCTTTCAATACCCTTTGCGTTGAAACTTGTTTTCTGTGACCCTCAACGTCTTGCCCATCTCGGCGTTCATACTTTCTTTGAACAAATCCTTCCATAGCCTCGAGTTCACATTATGTTCATTCCCTTGTACGGGTTTGAGTTGGTCCTTCACGGTTGGGTGATATTCCGGGACTGATGGTATGAAGGGGCCCCGCTGTAGGGGGGTGGGTTGCTGCTGCTGCTCTACCAGATGTGGACTCGGTGGATGGTGTCGGGGTATATGACGTTGCGGTGATCCCTCGCCGGGTAGCAGGTGGGTCGTCAGCCGGCGATCTTCGGGGGTATGGGCTTTTAAATCTACGAATAGGTAGCCGTACGGACGACTTGTTGCCCCTTGAAACGCCTGCATGAAATGGTCGATGTTCTGAGGATAAATTCGACTACCAAACACACGGATTTGTGCTCTGTCAATGGGATTGGAGAACAACACAAAGTATTGGCAGTTCAAGGGAATATCTCTGGACGCCTTTCCTTGAGGGAAGAGATTCTGGGTCAAATAGATGACGGACAGATTCCTATGATGGGATCCTTTAGTAAACAAGTCGGCAACGTGTGAATTGTCCTTGGCCGCACTCATCAGATCATCTAGCACTAACACGCTGGTCTGCTCGGGGTCAAAGTAATACCGTTCGTCTATGTCGTGAGGAATCCCTGGGACGAAACTCACATTCTGTAATCGCGTAGTTTCGTAGGCGGGCTGCCATTGGCTATAACACCAAACAACACGTATCGGAGCTGGGGTTGCCACACCTTCCTCTAATAACTTCATCACCCAGGACGTCTTTCCACATGCCGTAGGGCCGCTCACCGTCATCGTATAGGGATGTTCTACTGCACTTGTTGGACCTATAGCAGGACTCGGCGGTGTCTCTTGGTTGTGTTTGCCTTGAATGTGCCTGAGCATACTATCGCGACGAGAGAAGGTTCTCTGACAGAACGTACACGTACACGACATGTTGATCTGTCGACCAATACATAAGGACTGATGAGGGACACATGTTCATTCTTATATGTACAGACTCCACCACCAACACCACCACCACACACTACCACCACACACACACACACACCACCACCACCACATTTCACCACCACCACCACCACCTACCGGGCGTTGACGGGCGTCAACGCCCGGTGGTGGTGGTGGGAGCTCCAGTGTGGCAGAGCTCTTGGATCGGAGCTCTTGGAGCTCAAAGCCTGTGGAGCTCAGAGCTCGGAAGTGACATTTGCATATGACCTCGGTGAGGTCACTTCCGCTTCCGTTCACGTGACCTGAACTGACCTTTGACCCCTGCGCGCAATTTTTATCCGGTATTGTTAGCAGGCTTTGAGCTCCAAGAGCTCCGATCCAAGAGCTCTGCCACACGGGAGCTCCCACCACCACCACCGGGCGTTGACGCCCGTCAACGCCCGGTGGTGGCGGTGGTGGTGGTGGTGGAATGTGGTGGTGGTGGTGTGTGTGTGTGTGTGGTGGTAGTGTGTGGTGGTGGAGTCTGTACATATAAGAATGAACATGTGTCCCTCATCAGTCCTTATGTATTGGTCGACAGATCAACATGTCGTGTACGTGTACGTTCTGTCAGAGAACCTTCTCTCGTCGCGATAGTATGCTCAGGCACATTCAAGGCAAACACAACCAATAGACACCGCCGAGTCCCGCTATAGGTCCAACAAGTGCAGTAGAGCATCCCTATACGATGAAGGTGAGCGTCCCTACGGCATGTGGAAAGACGTCCTGGGTGATGAAGTTCTTAGAGGAAGGTGTGCCAACCCCAGCTCCGACACGTGTTGTTTGGTGTTATAGCCAATGGCAGCCCGCCTACGAAACTACGCGATTACAGAATGTGAGTTTCGTCCCAGGGATTCCTCACGACATAGACGAACCGTATTACTTTGACCCCGAGCAGACCAACGTAGTAGTGCTAGATGATCTGATGAGTGCGGCCAAGGACAATTCACACGTTTGTTTACTAAAGGATCTCATCATAGGAATCTGTCCGTCATCTATTTGACCCAGAATCACTTTCCTCAAGGGAAGGCGTCCAGAGATATTGCCTTGAACTGCCAATACTTTGTGTTGTTCTCCAATCCCATTGACAGAGCACAGATCCGTGTGTTTGGTAGTCGAATTTATCCTCAGAACATCGACCATTTCATGCAGGCGTTTCAAGGGGCAACAAGTCGTCCGTACGGCTACCTATTCGTAGATTTAAAAGCCCATACCCCCGAAGACCGCCGGCTGACGACCCACCTGCTACCCGGCGAGGGATCACCGCAACGTCATATGCCCCGACACCATCGACCGAGTCCACATCTGGTAGAGCAGCAGCAGCAATCCACCCCCATACAGCGGGGCCCCTTCATACCATCAGTCCCGGAATATCACCCAACCGTGAAGGACCAACACAAACCCGTACAAGGGAATGAACATAATGTGAACTCGAGGCTATGGAAGGATTTGTTCAAAGAAAGTATGAACGCCGAGATGGGCAAGACGTTGAGGGTCACAGAAAACAAGTTTCAACGCAAAGGGTATTCGAAAGAGGAAGCCGCAATTTTAGCCCATAACAGATTGGCACCCAGACTACGACGGGCTTTACGTCAGCGGTATGTCGATCTCGTGACCCATATGAAATTGTTGGATAAGGACCCAGTCCATATGGAAATTGAAAGAACAGCGTCGATGTTGAAAACCTCGGGCATGAACTGGAAAGCAGCGTATGTCAGAGCAATAGCACAAAAGAAACATTTGTTCGAACGCATCATTAAACGACGTTAAAGCGTTTAGAAAGTGTGTTAAGTCGTTGAGACGGGCGTTAAGGCGTAACGACGGGCGTTGACGGGCGTCACTGCATTTCGATGAATTGGTGTCAATTCCATGGAAACCAGCGTGGGTATGATGTAACATTGGGGAAAATAAACTATATGAAAAAAACCTTGTTGTTGTTGTTGTTCTCTCAAGTGTCATCCTTGTTGTTGTTGCTGTTCTCTCTCCGGTCTATATCATGGCGTCAAGGCGTTATGTTAGAGCGTTAAGGCGTAATTACGAGCGTTGACGGGCGTCATTGCATTTCGAAGAATTAGTGACAATTCCATGGAATATCTAGAAAATCAGAACTTCTGAGCTACTTCACCAGGGCGTTGAAGCGTTAAGCTTGGCGTTGGCGGTCGTTGCTACAAGATGACACCTCACACGACGCATTCGGACCAAGGATGGTCCCTCTGTACACAACATACCTTCCTTCACTGCCCCAAAATGTCCACTTTGGCTACTACTCGTACTGATGACGTCACCAATGACGTCACAGATGACGGGGACATCCCGCAAATCGGTGTCTACACCCCGAGAGCTACAAAATGACACCTCACACGACGCATTCGGAACAAGGATGGTCCCTCTCTACCCCAAATACCTTCCTTCACTGCCCCAAAATGTCCACTTTCGCTACTACTCGTACTGATGACGTCACCGATGACGTCACGGATGACGTGGGCAGCCCTCAAATTGGGGTCTACATCCCGAGAGCTACAAAAGGACACACCGCACGACGCATTCGGACCAAGGATGGTCCATCTCGACACCAAAAACCTTCCTGCACTGCCCCAAAATGGCCACTTTACTTACTACAACCAACTGCGCATGCGCAGATTGACGCGACTTGCACTTAAAAACACGCCATTCTGACTCTACCTCACACAAGCTTCACTTTGACACCTTCCACGACCCATTCGGACCCATAGCGGTCCATCTCTACCCCAAACACACACTCACATACCCCCCAAAATGCCTGCTTTCTATACTACGGCCAGACTGCGCATGCGCAGAATATTGAAAACGGACGAACTATTAGTCCAATCGGATGCTCCTCCACGAGAGCTTCAAAATAAGACCACACACGACACCATAGGATCATTAGGGGCTCACCTAGACCCCAAAACGTCCACCCAGTATGGGCCTATACCATATATGAGCCTACCCAGGCCTCGGTGAACTTTTTCCAAAAATTTCACCGTTTCGCTTCGAAACCCTTCCCATCGTGTTCTAAATGACGAGACGAGAAAAACAAATCCAAACAACCCATATCACAATGAACGTGTGTAAATTTCCCAGATTGGACCTATACCCCCATGTAACCAGTATGGGCTATATGGCACTTTTCCAAAAAATTCACCGTTTCGCTCCAGGACCCTTCCCATCGTGTTCTAAATGACGAGACGTGAAAAACAAGACCAAACAACCCATATCACAATGAACGTGTGTGAATTTCCCAGGTTGAACCTATACCCCCATATAGCCAGTACATGGGGCTATATACAGACCTCGGTGTCTTTTCCCAAAAATTTCACCGATTCGCTCCGGGACCCCTCCCATTGTGTTTTTCTCGGTGAGACGTGAAAAACGAGACCCCACAACCCATAGTAACACCCACAAAAAATTTGACCACCCCTCCCCTCCCCTCCATATAGCCAGTATGAGCCTATATACAGACCTCGGTGACTTTTCCCAAAAATTTCACCGATTCGCTCCGGGACCCCTCCCATTGTGTTTTTCTCGGCGAGACGAGAAACACGAGACCCTACAACCCATAGTAACACCCACAAAAAATAATTGACCACCTCTCCCCCCATATAGCCAGTATGAGCCTATATACAGACCTCGGTGACTTTTCCCAAAAATTTCACCGATTCGCTCCGGGACCCCTCCCATTGTGTTTTTCTCGGCGAGACGAGAAAAAAGAGACCCCACAACCCATAGTAACACCCACAAAAAAAATTGACCACCAACCAGTATGAGCCTATATGGGGATATACCCATACAGGCATTTCCCCGTATATTGTATATTGTACGATTCCGTGTTCCGCTTTTTTTTTTATTTATTTATTTATTTATTTATTTATTTATCTATTTATCTATCTATCTATCTATCTATCTATCTATTTATCTATTTATTTATTTATTTATTTATTTATTCTGTGAAAACACCCATGACATGACTGAAGAGAGCCTCACTCGGCCCAATGGAACCATGCAGCGTGGAACTCTTCTGTGTTGGAGGTAGTTTTTGGTCTCTTGAGCTGGTGGCGCCATCGTGATGACGTCATCAGTTTGTGTGTACTTTCCGGATGTTAAAAGGTCCCACCAAGAGCTCTGCCACATACCCCACCCGTAAAGAGCCTCACAAAGTTCCCCCTTAAATTTTACCCGGGGGAACAAATAAGTAGGTCAATATGACTTTAAATCCACTTTCTATACTACTGGCAATCTGTTTAATTGTTCCAGTGACTCGGAAACAAAAATTTTAATCCTAATATTGAAGCACTTCTATTTATAATTTTAATTTCATTTTCTCACCAAATGTTAGAGGAAATAGTGAATATTTGAATGAAGAAATAAAAAAATGACCAATTTTGACCCTCTAAGGGGACAGCTATCCTTAAGGCACTTTTCCAAGAGTTCAGACGATTATTGCTGCGTTCGTGCCCGTCCACACGAGCTGACGTGAAGAACTGGCGGGTCTCATGGACGAGATTAGACAAGACTTTCGGGTGATGAAGAAAATAGCCCGCCGCACCAACCGCAGAAGAAGGAAGAGGGAAGATGACGACCTTCTACCAGTCTGAAATAAAGCGATGAAGGACCATGGGCTCCCGCACCGACCGCAGAAGAAGGAAGACGGAGGGTCCAGGAACGGATGGCACCGTGGTCACTCAACGAAACGGGTCGTCAAAGACTGTCAGTAGCTCGTGGAAGGGTCCTCGCGAATGGAAGCGAGGCTACCACCACCGCATTCTGGCTGTCGTCTCACGATCTTGTAGTTGATTATCCCACCGGTACAGCGCCAAATAAAGCTGGAAACTTCAGACGTGGAAATTTTAAGATTCTGCTGTTCATCAATCAATGTTCCTGTGGTTTCCGGAAAATTTTCGTATTTGCAGCCAAGCTCGCCAATGCAATTTGCGGGAAATCTCGACGGAAAGTGGGCTTGTATGGGGCGCCGATATTCCCGGGTGAAATTACATAAACCCATTCAGAAGATTCCGGTCCGGCCAGTGGTTTTCTCTGGACTTAAAATGGATGACAACAGAACACACATTGCTGTAGATAGCTTTTACTGTACGTACTTCATTCCAGCTTACAAAATTGTGAAGCTGTACCGGTGGCAATATGACAGAGGATCTTATTCTGTAAATTGGAAACCGTCAAACATTCTCTTTTATACTGCCCCAACAAATGGGTACATAATAACAACTCATCAGACTTAAGGACAATTATGACAATGGGACAATCGAATTGTCTCCAAACCAAAACACAGAACTCAAAGTTTGGGTTCCACCGGGTACAGCTTAGTGCATTTTACTTATCCATGCCGTTAAACCATATAGCTGAATACCGAAGATCGAATCTGACGCCTACTGGAAATACAGTTAAATACAATTTCTCACAGAAGTTAACTGACAATGCGTGACCCTACAGGTCATTCGATAGGATGTTTAAACAACCAAAACAGTATTCAAAACCGAAAACAATTCCCTCATGTTAAACTGTCAGCCTCGAATATAACATACACCGTACAGCATCTAATACCGCTTATGCCGGTGCTAGGGGCCGTGTGGTCATATCATCCATGTTGCCACATGAACAGGTACAATAAAAGCGTATCTGAGATACAACACATATCACGAATCGTTAGATTCTTGGTATGTGCTTTAGAATAGGTTTTCCTGAAGACCATTCTGTGAAGTCATATGACGCAGTCAGTATGTAGGCACCTCTTCCCACTTCCATTATATGTGTTGTAATTTTTACCTGTATATGGCGAGATTCTGCTGGTGGACGTTTCGTCCCCGAGGTCCGTCCCCTGTACAGACATTTTGGTCTTTGATATATGTTGGCATTTGTGGGAAGTTGATGCTCGGTCGACATCGGGCCTCACAGACTAGTCTTTTGTGTTAATTGCCGTCATTTATATCTGACGACGATACAGCTCACCAATCTCCAATGTACGAGTTGTCACAGCGAAACAGCTCACCAATTACCAGTATACGAGTTGTCAGAGCATTTCCATCATAGCTCTCTAGATTTGTATCTAATACCGCTTATGCCGGTGCTAGGGGCCGTGTGGTCATATCATCCATGTTGCCACATGAACAGGTACAATAAAAGCGTACCTGAGATACAACAAATATCACGAATCGTTAGATTCTTGGTATGTGCTTTAGAATAGGTTTTCCAGAAGACTATTCTGTGAAGTCAAATGACGCAGTCAGTGTGTCGGCACCTCTTCCCACTTCCCTTATATGTGTTGTAATTTACCTGTATATGGCGAGATTCTGCTGGTGGACGTTTCGTCCCCGAGGCCCGCCCCCTGTACAGACCTTTTGGTCTTTGATATATGTTGGCATTTGTGCAATCTTAATAAATTAAAATCCTATATGCTTCTCTATCGTATGGTCGCTACAGGATCTTATACTCGCCGATCTCCCTCCGTGTTCTGTGATGTCATGTCATGAATATTTCAATTTTCAATTCTTTATTGGCACTAACACAATTCACATTGGTTATGGCCGAGAAACCATATCAAACACACAATAGTTCAGTGTACTACAAGAAATAGTAATACAAAGTGAAAACATGAGTAACAAGATACCTAACAGCCAGTGCTATTACCTGGAAGGACTTCTCCTGTTAAAACTCTCAGAAATAAATTTTGCGAAGAGTTTGGTGGTCTTAAATGTGTCACATTGTAGAAGTTTAGTGAATACCTTTTGGATATGATACATAGAGTTCGGAACATCGATGGATAAATCCCTATATGCAGTGCTGCAAACGGACCAATCACATCCGTTTTAGTAGCGGCATTTCCACTCCCGAACTCGACGCTCGGCCTAACCGAGAAAAGGTGACATCGGCTCCCGCGCTGTTTCATGCCAGAAGTCTGGATTAAATGACATCAATTTAAACGGGAATTATACTATCTATAAATGACGGCATTATGACAGGGGAAGTCCTAAAAAAGCAACGACGAAACATCCATGCAGCGCACAACAGCGCACGAGCGAGCGATCAACCTCTTTCAACTTCACAACGTATCGACGAAATTTCTGACAGAAAAGTCGACTCGTTATAAGAGACATTTTAAAGTCTGACATACCTTTGTACCTACTGTCACCTTTTTCAGTCGGATTAGGGGATAATTTCGCCAAATATTCGCAAAATTTTGTCCATGAAGGGTCCTCGTGGCTGCTGCCCGAGCTATTTTTCGCAGTCGCTGGACGAAGAGGCTCTGTACAGGTCGGTGGAAGTAATTTCGTCGAATGACTGAATTATTTCTGTATATCGGGTATTTTCTCTGCAATATTTCTATTTCATCATAGTGGAACTTCATCAAAAAATTTATTGAATCAGTAAAAGTAAATCTCGAAAGCGAGAATCGAAAAGAAATGTTGATATTTCTTGTTTTAACGCTGGAATATTCATGATTTAGGTATACGAAGTACCCCTATAGAGCCTATAGCCGGCTGTATCGATCAACTCCGAGTCATGTCACCAGAGAATAGAGAAGATGGGCTACGATTGGTCAAGAGTTTGAAGACCCAGATGTAAACAAAACACGGAGGGAGATCGGCGAGTATAAGATCCTGTAGCGACCATACGAAATAGAAGCATATAGGATTGATATATGTTGGCATTTGTGGGAAGTTGATGCTGGGTCGACATCGGGCCTGACAGACTAGTCTTTTGTGTTAATTGCCGTCATTTATATCTGACGACGATACAGCTCACCAATCTCCAATGTACGGGTTGTCACAGCGAAACAGCTCACCAATTACCAGTATACGAGTTGTCAGAGCATTTCCATCATAGCTCTCTAGATTTGTATCTAATACCGCTTATGCCGGTGCTAGGGGCCGTGTGGTCATATCATCCATGTTGCCACATGAACAGGTACAATAAAAGCGTACCTGAGATACAGCACATATCACGAATCGTTAGATTCTTGGTATGTGCTTTTCCAGAAGACTATTATGTGAAGTCATATGACGCAGTCAGTATGTCGGCATCTCTTCCCACTTCCCTTATATGTGTTGTAATATACCGATAACAAGGGACAGTAAGAAAAGCTTATGAAATCATGAATTTTCACTCAAGGAAAAAGTTAATATAATAAAATTGGTAAATGAAAAGTCGAACTTTTTGCAATTGTATGGTGGCTAAGAAGCCTACCTTTACATGAAAATATGGTGGCTAAGAATCAACATTTCACAAACTGTCATCCACAAATAAATTTCAGCATCAACAATCTTGCCCCGCAGTACAGGTATTGAGGTAGATATAGGGTCTAGCGAATATGTGGGATAAGAAATAGAGGAAACAGTTAGGTCAGTTATCCCCATACCAGAAAACACTCTTCGTGCATATATCCTTCTAGATATCATATATGAAACCCATAGACCTGTACTCCGATTGTTCAATCTGAAATAAGGGGCCCTCGGTGGCCGAGTGGTCTATAAAGGCGCTTCGCTGGTGACCGCTAGCGTCACACCGCTGAACCGGCACGGGTTCGAGCCCAGCTGTTTCATGTGTGGAAGTTTGTCAGTTACCTGCCAACGGGTGGTGGTTCTCTCCGCGTATTCCGGCTTCCTCCACCAACCAATCTGACTGTCACCATATGAGTGAAACAAACTTGAGAATGACATTAAGCCAACTCCCCCCACCTCAATCTGAAAATATCTGTAACTAAGGGGATTTCAACCATTCGTCTCTTTCCTATCCTTGATGACCTGTCTCGGATAAAACCCTTAGTCACCTTGAAATGAAGTTGCACATGTTTTAGCTCCAGTGGATCTTAATGCCTATTTATGAGTTCTCAGCTTTGAATTGCTATCCACGTCCCCATAGTCTCGAGTTTTTCAATCTTCCGCCCAAGAATATTCCTGTTTGATGGGCGTTTGATCCCTGTTTTGATCTGTGTTTCATACGTCACACCCAGTGGTTCGACAGCTATCCTAACAAAAGATTCACGACCTTTATATCAACACTGTGGTCTATAAGTCGGACAAACTCGGACATTAAATGCCCCTTTTGCCGCCTCCTTCAGCATTTCTGGGATTCCCCTATAATACTATCCTACACTCTCAACTCAGTTTTCAGGGATTCACTGCAACTAAATTTCATCGACTTAACCATTGAGTTCATGGAAAATGTCCTAGATTTCAGGATAAAATCCCTAAAAATTGAGTTGTGGGTGTATGGCCTGAATTTCAGGAGAAATCTCTGAATCATTCTGAGAGTGTAAGCACATGTCGATGGCGAAAGAGAGAGCCACATACAATACGATGTGTACATATACATTTTATTTTCCCGGTTCCATGAGGGCGTTAAGTATCCTTTTCCCTTTTTTTTGGTTTTAAGTCACTTTCACCAGTGCCTTAGTCATACAAAGTTGTAAGGAATTTTGACCAAAAATTAATTCCGGTTCCCAATGGGCGTTGAATGCCCCTTTTGAAACTGGCTACAGGACACACACAAACACAAACAAACATACAAACGTTTCATCACTCTGAAATAGATTCGTGGATGAACGTTGTACACGGGGATAACAATGACTATGCGGTCCGCACAAAGCCAGTAGATGGAACACCCTTACCTCCTTCCCCTGGATGTGTGCCACCAGTAAGAGTTGGATGAGTACCTTTTCGTCTGATGAACATTGAAAACCTCTGCGCCTTAGACCATGAACGCGTCTTTCAGCGTCATGATGTGTCGAACCGGTAGATCTTCCGGATGTCAAAATAAGACTTTTTCAAACGGAAACTGACGATGACTTCTTGAGACAGAGGAAGTGAGCACCAGGCAAGAGAATACAACATAGAAAGATCGGCCAGATGAAACCTCTATACCAGTTATTTACTGCTAAATGAAGTCCAGGGACAGAGAGGCCCTCCAGGGTACCAATGTTTTCGATTATTGCGCTATAGTTGCTCACAAGATAAATACTGGGGATGCCGGCCCTATCAAGCAACAACAAAGACGGCTTGCATTCACAGAAGGCAATAACCACATAGCAGACCTTGTGAACTCCGAAGAAGAGCCATAGTTCATTGTCATTCATCTCGAGTGGTTATCGTTTGAAGAGAGAGGAACGAATCAGATGACTTCAGAGATGACTTCAGAGAGCTAAACTAAATCAAAGAGAAAGACGCGTACCCACAGCTCAGGGTAGACGAGGCCCATGACGCGCCATGATATGCGTTTAAGAGAGTAAAATTTTCAGCTCAATATGGATCCGGGGGGTCAACGGAAAAACAGCGGTAATCACCCTAATTGGTCTTTTCGGATGGAACAGGATGCCTTTCGGCATCGCTAATGGGCCTGCTACTTTTGCACTGAGTGCCTTCAAATGGAAAACGCTTTGATATATCTTGACGACATCCTCGTGAAGAGGTAATAGCGTTGATAGTCAGTGCAACTATTGCGCCTTGACCAGGGGTTCACCAGGCTGAGTGAAAATGGTTTCAAACTCAGACCGGAGTGCTACCTGCTACAGACCGAGGTTAAATTTCTTGGTCATATCGTCTCTCCTGGTGCATAATAATTCGATCCTGAACAACTACGATCTAGAATACATTGCCAACACCAAGTATATGGTTTTATGGGATATTACTGATGGTTTGTCAGAGAGACATATATATATCACATTTCCACAGAGAATGATATCCAAAGAAAGACAGCTCTCCTTTCCATCCACAGAACCTGGATTGCGAGCCTGGATGCAGTAAGCTACGAAACAGACTCAACAGTCCCCTAGCTTTGATTTGTTCCGAATTCTCGCGGGAATTATGCCATTTTCCGCTGGTTAAGGAACGTCCTATCCAAGATCCAAAGTGGAAAGGAGATGTTGTTTACGGCCAACGGCGACAAACGATCAAAGTCATAGTGCAGTTAGTCGGGAACTGCCTAAAAATGGTGATTGGACAGAAGTTCCCGGAATATATTCTGTAATCTAGACCGACCATAGCACTCTCCGTTACCTGAAATGTGCTGATATGGGTGTGACCGAGCAACACTGACTTGCACCACTGCCGGAGTTTGACTCGGAGGTATTGTATATGACAGACAAGAACCTACTCCCTATCCCGACACCCGAGTAATTAGCGTTTGGGTAATGTCATTCCACACGAAGTGAGGATGACAGGAATGAAAGTCGAGACCAGCTTGTGGTCTCACAGCCAGTGTATGATAGTGAAAACTGATAGACGGGAAGTTGTTCTTATTGTGCCAGTATGGCTAGAGACACCTGGAGTTCTCAGATGACGTTGATGGCAGAGCACTGTATATTTCATCAGGCAAAACACAAAACATTGTGAAATCAAAGAGCTTGTGATAAGCTTCATCAATGAAAATACTATCAATTCAGTTAAAAGGTGATTAATATCAGTGAGTATACGTCCCCATCAAATGACGAATTTATACACCCAAAGCGTCCATCTTTCAACTGCAAGATAAGAGTGGTAATATACATACATATTTTTCAAATGCCTATAAGTCGCAAATACGAATATGCTATTCATGCCTATAGAGTGATCTAGTGGATATAAAATACTGGTCATATTAAGTATATATTCAAATATTCAAATAACAAGCAAAAACAAGATATCCCAGTCGTTCTTATATTCCTAATACGGCTAATGCAGGGATGATCAGTTATGTTTTCCCATATATCTCAAGAGTACATGAAATCCAGATATATTTCACGTTTCAAATGCAACCATGTGACTGTACATCAAACATAACATGACGCTCTGTTTGTATGAACTAAATAAGGGTATAATTTTATTGAAAAAAGTAATAGACAATTTATAACACGGAAATATACGAACATCTTAAAGTCTACACAACTTCTATGATATGAGGAAAATAATGTATTTAAACTATAGTAGGCCAAGAGGATTTGTTTACTTGATAAAAACGTGACTAGAGGATAGTACACATGAAAGTATATCAAGTTCCGCGAGAAGCGCTTTATACGCTTTGATAACTTTCAGCTGTCACAAGATGCGCTTCAACCACATAGAATAACAAAGGCAAATCGACTTTTAACAGATCTAATAAAACAGGGTTTAAAATTCCATCGCAACTGTTAGATTGAGAAGATATACATCAGTTGTTTCCTTATAGATTTTCAAAGCGTGATAAAAATCTGATTACAGACTATTTGGAATGGAAATTTTCGATATAGAAACTACTACAAACATAAATATCCATATTAGACTTATTAAATATGTCTTTAACTATGACAAACATCGGAATATTGCTATGACTATCCAATTGAAACTGCTTCATTGCTGAGGAACTAACACAAACATCTGAAAATTGATATGAATATCCACCAACGTCTTCATTGACGTGAAATCTAACACAAACATCAGAACATTGTCATCAATATCCATATAAAACTTCGACATTAATGTGAAAACTACTACAAACATTAGAACATAGTTATGAATATCCACATGAACGTCTTCATTAATGTGAAAACTACCACAAACATTGCTATGAATATCCACATACAACTCCGTCAAGGATGTACAAACATGAGAACATTGTAAGTATATATATCCACATAAAACTTCTTCAATTCCTTGATGAGATAACTACTATACAAACATCAGAACATTACTGAGAATACATATCCACATAAATCTCATTGATTGTTGTGAAAACTACCACAAACATGATCAGAACATTGCTATATCTATGTAAAGTTCTCCATTTGCCTTATGACAAACACAAAACTAAAAGGCATCATTCTTTCTATGTACATATATAGTCAGTTAATTTCTTTATCCAAGCTGCTGGGACATTTGCTCCATTTTACTTCGACCAATATGGAATGAGCTTTCCGAGGTTTTTTTCCTATAGAATGTATGCCGACTGAAGCACAATGAAGTTGACTGGGCGTTACGATATAAATATATATATACATGTACCTAATTTTTTGACATTGTCCTATTTCATGTACTCTGAATAACAATATTCCAGTAGTACTTGCATATGGCGCAAACATAATTCCATTAGCATTTGCTAGATCTTTGATAAACCGCGCGATTTCCATTCAGCATGACAATGCATAATCGAAATTGTATATCTATATTGTCTCCATGACATCATCTAGTGATGAATATCTAAGTCCGTTTAATCCAGACCCTTTAAAATGATCTTCATGTTGATTATATCACAACAGTGATATAGTCATAACACTTGTTTAAGACCCTACATCTTCTCTCTGGGAAACGTCTCGGGACTACATTCTGATAAAAGGTTATATATTATAAATTATAAATAACTATTATAAATTACCGTTACTTCACGGTAACTCTATGTTGGAGTTTACAGTACATTTAATTGTAAATACATTAATCTGTAAATTGAACTGTGATATTTCAGTTGACATCAACTGGAATGATGGAACTGCGCACAAACGTAACATAAAATTCCTGTTTTCTCGGAAAGGTGGTTGATCTTTACACACGAAACGCCCAGTTGCAGGAAACATCCTACACCTGCGTTGTACGATACAATTCAGAGCATTATCAGAACACGCACTGGGAGGGACGCGGCCGCAACTTTAATTTTCGGACTATAATACGGCTTGGTTTGGGTTTTATCTGACTTGGAGTTGTGCCCCACTTATTCGTGTAATAATTTCACAGATTCTTTCATGATTACTTACGAAACTTGTGGTAACCGCATTTGTAAACCCGAAGAGCTGAGATACGCGAATTGATGGGCAATGGCCATTTCGACCTTCCAGTAACCTACGTTTCCGCAAAACCGATAATTATATAGTTTTAAGGATGTTGAAAAAAAACCCGGTAATTGTAAATTACAGTGCGACGTTTTACAGTTTAAATCCAGTTAAAAAGAGGTAATTATAAAATACGGTGCAACGTAATTTTACAGTTGAATGTACTGGCACCTTTTCTGACAGTACATGCATTTAACTGTGAATTTACGGTGTGGTTTATAACAGTGTACCTATCTACTGGTTAGAGTTCAAAGACAACACTATTAATTGATAAAGACCCATGTTGGTAAATTAACAAGCCCTTCATATATGGCTCCGGATTGAGAAGTGACAATATGGAAAGAGGTTCATGAATTGAGCGTAACTCTGCATGTAATGATGTGAATACACCACGCGATTTCCACGCAAACTGCACAATGCGATAGTAGCACAAAGTAACTTGGAAACTATGATTTAGACTATCCCAGTCCTTCAAAATCAGCTGTAGTGGACTTTTTTATCTAACCTTAGATGAACGAAACGACATAAAAAAGTGTTTAAATGCGCTAGCTTTCGAGTTATACTATACCGCCATTTCCCCCGAATACTAAGGCAACGAAATTTCACAATCGCTTGACTTGCATTGTTTAACAAGAGATATAGTCCATATAGCTACAGGGGCACAAATGCGTCACTTCAACATTTGCATTCAAGAGTGTTATTACCAATGAAACACATATAAATTCTCCAATCACACTTTTTTTCTGACTAGTACAGGTAACTACGTCGGTACCTATTAGTATATCAGAACTAAGTCACATTCAGAAATGCTCGCGAGATCTCATCATATCATCGAAACCCATTCTACAAAATATAACGCGTATTCTGAACTGTATAAATGTTTTTCAAGGTAACATCAGAACTATTTCCCTTTCACAACTACTCGAAAAATCACTGGAAAGCATTCACAATCTTCAATTACGCATATTCTGGATTGTTTAAATGTTAGCAGTTACGCTAGAACATACAGCATAACATCGCAGTTGTTCGCATAGTTATCATCATCAATGGAAAATATTCTTCAAAAAGACATATTACTCAGTAAACCAATGGGGTTGCCAGAACAGAGTTAATGTCACAGCTGTGATCAACTTCAGCAAGCAATATTTACAATACTAGTATTTTGAACTCTCGGATATCTCGTTTGATTACATAGGAATCACTGTTACTACTGCTCACCAGGCGATCATCGTTACTGGAGCCGTCATTTTCACTGAATTTCTCATCCTCCTCCTGAAAATGATCATGTGATACCTGATAGTAGTTCACCCTCTAGATATTTTCTCACAGGCAAACGCTAGGGGGTGAGAAAGTTGACGAATCAACATTCTCATAAGGGTTCAGCTTGTGCTCCATCGTCACATGCATCTTCTCTAGCCAAGTCGCGATGTAGTTGACTTGGCTGGTGAAGATGCGTCACATGAGGCATGGAGGGTGACTTTTGCAGTCTGGGAGTGATCCGTTCAATTCGATGCTACAGAACAAGATGGTCAGAGCAGTCTGTAGAGTTGACATTAATTTCAATTAATTCAATTAATTTATTCACCAGTTCAAATTCATACAAATTATTGACAGTATATTTCAAATACGATTATTTCAGTAGTCATACGTGATGAAAAGATACCTAGGTTATGTCTGGCGGGAATAAAACCCCAGAGGGTTTGTTCTATCCCCCCAAAAATCCAAAATAAATAATAATATGGAATTATATAACCGCATTGCAGATTTAATATATTATAATTCATTATAGTAATTCAACTCGTGTTAGAACTTTCTCAAAATGACGAACAATAGAATGTACTCATGGTCGGTCCTGCTTACAGGATGTACAAGCTGTCAGTCCAATACAAGGTATTTTTTCAACTGTAACTTGAAAAAAGAAATAGAATCTATTGTTTTAAGATAAATCGGTAGTTTATTCCATAGCCTAGGACCTTTAATTCTTGCAGAGAAGAACGAGAGATCAGAGGAATAGAAGGGTCGATACAAATAATCGACCCTTCTACACATGTGAGTTGATGGAATGTCTGTTCCGATGTCAGATATACTATCTTTGCTGTCTGATCAAGTTCCAAGAAAACAAATGTGGCAACCTTTATCAGAATTGGCTTGTATTGTTCCTATGGAGAGAAGCAGAACTACGTATCTGTCCGTGTTCGAAGATCTGACAGTGACGTATTCTTCATGATGCTCTACTATAGGCTACCACTCTCTAAAATAATTAGATTGAAAATTCAATCTATCAGATTGGAATTAGTGACCAATCTATTCGATGGAACATTCCATCTATTAGATTGAAAATTTCAATCGGGTAGATTCAATTTTCCGTCTACAACCGATTCATTTTTATGGTTTTCAATCTATTAGATTGAATATTTTCAATCCGATAATAGATTGGTCACTAATTTCAATCTGATAGATTGAATTTAAATCTAATAATTTTAGAGAGCAACATGGAAGTACAAATCTTCTTCGACACAGGTGTTGTTGGTAAGAACAATATATTGCTGGGTGTCTGAAAACTGGCACGAGATTTTACTCCATAATACTGTAAATCCGTGTTGGCCCTCCACGCCTTCACAAGATACGACACCACAAGTGCTTTCAAGGAGATTGAGAAAGTGAAACCTTGTGAAAGATTTCAGGAAGTGTTCACCAGAAATGGTCAAAGTTGGGACATTTCAGATGACTTATTCCTGAAGTTGGAACAGTTTACATGTCTCGTGTACAGGCAAGCATCTATCACCGAGGTAGAGCAATTTACGCCTTGCGATGCTGAAGTGTGGTGAAGGATCACATGGCGTTGGAACAGACATACCTCCTCCCACTGAAGATACGGTTGGAACCCAAATGGTGTAATGGGGATATTCTTCCACTCAGAATTGCTGATGTTCTCGAGAAGACTCAGGACAACACACAGGATCATTTGCAGAAGGAGAATAGGGAATTCAGTGCAGATGACAGCTCTGGTGCTGTTGGTCGCATAGTGAACAGTATGGACAGTGACTAATATATGATCAAATGAGATATCCGGACTTGAACTTTCGTAAGCATCAAAATCATTCCTGCTGCTATTGATCGAATTGTGAGCAATTGTGGCATTAACTCAGGTCTGGCAAAACCATTGGTACACTTCGTATTACTGCCACCGTGACGTTATGATGTATGTTCTTGAGTAACTGTTAACATTGTAAGCTCCAGAATATGAAGAATGTGAAGACTTTCTCTTCCCACTTCCCTTATATGTGTTGTAATTCAAATGCATTGCGAACTAGTTCTGGCGTAGCCTTGGAAATACATTTGTACTGTTCAGAAAAAAAATTACGCGTTATTGTAAAAGCATTTCAATTTCTCGCAAGCATCTGTGAAGGTGACTTCAGAAATAAAGTGACTGGGAGGGGATTCGATTTCATCAGAGCCAATCTGTGAATTCCTAATTCAGGAATGTCGGCTACTACCATACAGTGCTCACAAGAGATGCCTATCACAGAACGACTCAAGACTTGTACAACTACAACGTGGGACAAACAATTCTGAGGTTTTGAAATCGTACTGTTGTCCCATTTTTCAAATACACAATGGCACATGCGAACTCACAAACTAGTTTATTTCGCTTCATTAAGCCAGGTTCATACTCACAACAGGAAACATTACGTCAAAAAATCACGGTTTCATGGCTTGCGTTTTTCACCAGGAGAAGATTGAAAGCACAAGCGGTATCGGAGTCCTTTCAACTCATCAGTTGCGCGTTGATTTTGATGCTGTCATGTTGGACAAAGGACAGAAACGCACTGTCAAACAGTTGTGTTGACAAGTCACTAAAGGACGAACAGATGTCAAGTATCAGGGTGATACTTCGAATTGACGAAATATGAACTGAGCTTAATTGATACAAAAAACGTATATTAATGATATCCCCTCATACTGTGTTTGTATTTAAGATAAAAAATAATTCTATTCTTATTCAAATATTTTTAACAGCAAACAGCAACGCCACGTGACGATTCGCTGCTTTAGTTCTTCCGCTATTGAGTGTTGTTACGTACATACACACTAGCGGAAACAATGACACACCGGAATGTTAGGTACATGACTTCAAATGGTTTCGTTCGTATCCCGCAACGTCTGTGAATATCATAAAAATACGTTTTATGTATCAAGGCTTTTCGGGTGACCCAAGATGTTACATACGTGTGGAACGTGCACTTGAAGCTTGAAGATAATTTGTACCATTTTCAAAATATACAATATAGTGATGAATAATAATGGGATTTGGGGGAAAGGGGGCGGGGGGTACCAGTTTCAAGGAATAAATGTACAGGGAATGTAAGACCCTAATATTTTATAGACACTTATTGTGCAGGTTTGGGCATTGGTACGTCTTCTTTAACGAGTGTCAGTGTTGAGGCCCCTTTTTCATAAACTGGATTAGCAAACTTAGCAAAATCTCTCCCTAGCACCATACGGACGGGATATTTCCTCCTGTACCAGACATAACCTGCCATACTGACAATGCCCAATATGGTAAGGGGGACCAGAATCCCCGCAACGATTCCACCAGTATTAGAACTACCTCCATCGTTCCCTTGCCTTTCAAGCCCCTCTGTAGATGGCCTGGATAGTGTTGTACTTGATGACGGCATGGCCGTGGTGGTTGTACTGGTGGACGCTTTAATGGACGTCCTCGTGGAAACAGCCTTGGTCGTGGCTTTCGAAGAACGCGAAGGCGTGAATGGTGTCTGTTTGGAGGAAACAAATATTAAGATATAGACTTGATAGTTAAAGTCGAATAAGCATATAACAGTATCGTACAATATAACTTCCTAAATCGTAAATTACATGTAGTGAGCACTATACTGTAGGAGCTACCAAGTACCCGTATCTCGTGAATATCGAGTTTCTTTAGCTAATCATGTGGAGGAATACACTCATACAATCATATAAGGGTGTATCCTCTAAAAGTTCGACTAACACGAAGATGCCGAAGCCGAAGCTATACAACCGCCAAAGATATAACCTGTGGGTCGATAGGGCATTGGGAACGATCTGCATACTTTCATGTGGGATACTAGGGTATGGTATACTATCAAAAGTAAAAAAATTTCAACGAATAGTGCATTTCAATAACATGATTGTGGACAAAATATATCTTTAGAGAATTATATAGTTCTGCATGATTATGACCAGTTAAAACGGTCTAGATTCCTATATGTTTATAAGAATTATTATTAGTAATTTCGGTATGCCCATAGTAGATTTTGATCGATGCATCAATTATAAATCGTGAGAAGACAATGTCATGCTTTCACCAATACGATTGGAGTTTGGTCCTCAGTGTCATTGGTCTGATCTATTTGACCTAAACAATCTATCGTGTGACTGCTGTAACTGGATACCTTCGATCTGTGTTCGGTTGGGTGAGATTTGACACCTGTCTTCTCATAGATTTATAATATGACGCAAGATCGGCTGACCTCTTACCGTGGTGGTTAGTGGTTTGACTGTTTTCACCGTCGTAGATCTTGAAGGTAGGGCATCATACTCAAGGTACATCCCTCGATGACCGGCAACGTCCTCCTCGGGACCGTGATACTCCACCCTAACCTTGTTGGTAACACTGGTCACATTGTGAACTGGGAGAGAAGAGGTGAAATTGGCCAGTAAGGTGTTCTTGTCCTCACCTGTGTCAAACACAAGGACGAATGGTTGTTCTTCCTCTCCGCCGCTGCTTTCCGGTAGTTCCAAATAACGGAAATGTAAAATTATAACGGAGTTATCCTCCGAGGTTAAGATATCCCATTGACATTCCTGGTCCCCTTTCAACATATTTCCCGGATAACCAGGAGTTGCTATTGCCCCTCTACCGGCAGCCCTCACAATGGGTCGACTGGGTGGAGTGCAGTCCTCGACGTGGCATATTGGAGGAGGGTTATCCCAGGCGGGTGAACTACCATCGGGTGACTGGACACATGTGGATGCTAACGGTCCTTCGATATCATACGGAGGGACGCATATATAATGGACGGTGGAGCCTATATTGTAATTGTTCCCTATTGTTCGCCCATGAAGTGGAGCATTTGGCATCTCGCACATAGTAAACACTGTACTTTGTAACGATAAAGTAAATCTCAGAAGATCGCCAGATGCCCGTAAGGCCTGTGAATTTGCAACAGGGTTGAACTGAACCGTCACAGACCTGGAACTTGTTACTCGGCGGAACCAAGAGCAGTTCGAGGTACATAGGTCGTTCAGCAAAAGAATCCCGTCCCGGTCGGTTATAGTTAGGTTATCACCGTGGCCAATGTTCAGCTCTGGCAGGGTAATCTCAAATGGTTTATCAAGGGTGTTTGTTACATTCCATGAACAAAGTTTGCTACCCTCATCGTCATAGCTTGCAGGGAACAAAGGTGAAACGATTGTTAGATTATCAACAATGAACACTCCCCCACAACTTCCCTGACACCAGGGAACCGGTGGCAACCATGTTGCAAATGTACTATTTATCGAAAAACATGTACTTTCGCTGGAACCCACAGTGTCGAATGAGGGATAGCAATTGAATGACACAGTTGATCCGATGCTAAAGTTTTGTCCTGTTCGGCTGCTGTATGCCGGGACACCTGGATCTGGACATTCAACCCCGGATGTCCTGACTTTATCAAATCTTAATATAAATTGATCTTCGAGTAAATCTGAAGTTTCGTTCACCAAAAAATAGAGAAGGTTCGTTTTTGACCTAAATTCGAAATCGGACATAACAGAATCAAGAACGGTAATTTGCATACCAGATTCGTGGTGGTGTTCTTCGTATGACAATTGTAAAGATGAAGATACGTTTGCTGAGAGGAACTGGAGTGAGAAAATGTATCCAGGTAAACCGACGAAAGTATAGTTACATGTCCCGAAAGGTATCTTACTGGGGAATCCTTTACTGTATAGCTCACCTGGAAAACTAGATATAACTAAAGACGAATATGTTTGAGTCAATGGATGCCATTTTTGGCAATCAGCTGAGCATACAGGTAGTGACCTTGGAGTTTTAATTTGCCAGGTGCCATCTTGAAGACATGTGTTTTCTCTGGGCGCACTGTCTTCCCGTAAAATGACAAATGTTCCCTTACAGGCATAACGAACGGTTTCGTCGAAAGAATATCGCGATTTACTTGGACTATACATCAAGTGATTAGAAACTGGAGGCGAGACACACGAAGTCAAAGCATACCTTGCAATCTTCAATTCGAAGCGACCGGAGGCGGATGAATCTAATGATCTAAAAATTAACGAAACTGTTTTATCCGGCACTGATGCGGATATTGGCTCCAATGAGTTGATTCTGTTTAGAAATAGCGTTCCTTGGATTTCAGGATCAAACAAATCCTTGAAACTGTTCCCCCAAATTTCTATAGTAAACTGTCTGGTTGAAAATATATACGTGTCAGATGTGATGTTAATACCAAAACCATCTGGTGCACCAATTTCCCATGCACAAATTTTTACACCATCAAAGTTATCAGGGTATTCCGGGGAGAGAATGGTGTCCACGCCATCGGAAACACGGTAATAAGAACCATCATGGCTGTTCACAGAAGGTTCACCCCAATAACACGGAACTAAGCAAGTTGGGATATCGTTTGACCAGTAGGCTGTTCCGTTAGCGGCAACACGACAGATGACTGTGTGATCTCCTCGAAGTTCATATCCTGTATTACAGGTAAAGTTCAGTTCTGAATCGACTGTGAATTGAGAGCCATGAACCCGTCCATACTGAAGTTCACCGGGATCCGAGCACGTTTGGGATAGGCCAAAGTTCACACCCGATTGGTATGTAATATAAAATCGTCTTAACGATTCACTATGGATGGACTGTGTTGTGAATTTTAACCATAGTTTATTATTGGATGCTACAAATTCTGTTTCGTTGTTGACAATACCACTGAAGAGCCATCTTGGGGTCACACCTTCAGCCGGTTCTTGTTCATAAACAGTTAAACTATCCCCGCCATCAATATCAAATTCATGGATTGTGAATGTAATCGCTTCGCTGGAATTCAATGAAATTAACCAATCACATCTTAGCCCTATCGGATAAGGGTTGGGGTAATCCGGAGACTTGATTATCCCATTCTGTGCATTTCCGACGGGACCATCGCCGCAAGATGTCTCAAGATCATTTCCTAGTGTCAAGATTAGACACGTAAAGAGAACAAAAATCAACACTTTACCCGTGTGGATATTTTCCTGACGTGACAGTGAGGAGTTGAGAAGACCTTCGGCTCGCCGCTTAGTGGACATTGGGGCTGTCCGCTGGCCTGTAACGCCGATCACTTCGTGATGTCATCAATTAACAGGTGCTAACACTGTGTCAAGGAGTTTAACCCTCTCAAACTCCTCAATTCACTTTCTTTATCCCACGATATGGGCTTTGTATCGTACTCAGTGACACCTCGGCCGATTGAAAACCGTTGTAGACTAGGCAAATAAAAAAGATATTCGATCCATGCTCGCCCGACGTGATGCAGATATTTCCGAAACTCGCTGACTTCAAGAGCACACAGAAAACGTCCCATACTGAACGCCGATATAAAAATTCCGGATGCATAAATTCAATCGCGCTATTTTCCAGCTTATTTTATTCGGAGACATTTCCTTATGATATCTTTTCATCGTTCAACAATATGTCACTGTCACTCTGTGTCTGTTCTCCATAGACGTGGGATAAATTTTCAGAAGGTTAAGTCTTTGTCGTCATCTTCGTATATGCACAATTTCTGCAACGATGAAAGGAGAAGACTACAAATATACACAAGTAAGAGTGTTTGCGAACTCGGTTCGGGAATCGTCAACCTACTAAATGTATATATGAGGGCCAAGCCGTACCTAATACATATCTCCCCATCCTAGCTACATCCTTTCATCTTCTGTGTGTGTGTTGATTGCAATTCGGGGTAAGGCTTAACATTTTTACTGTACCACAGCGGATTATATTTTCAACAACCACTGTTCAGTGACACATTGTAAAGTTGTTACTATTGAAACGATGGTGATGAGTGTGGGTCTTACTCAATTTCTATATGGCCGAAATATTGCTGAAGGCGACGTTAAATCCTAACTCACACTCAATTGTGAGTGTCAGTAAACAATCTAATATGGCAGAAGCATGGTTTATGGTATGTCTATAGGTACTTTCGTTCTCTTACTCCCAGTTCCTGACCTCGTGCTCGCACTGCCAACCTGGGTTCTTTTATTGTTGGCAATAGGTAGCTGGATATGGATAGTCGAATATTTCTAACTATAGCAAGTGCAAACAGTTTGACCATGTTCGAATTGATATAGGGAAGCAAATTATGAGAGAGATTACTGGAGATCTGACACAAACAGCTATTGGTCAGGCATACAAAAAGTAACAAATTACAGTGAAACCGATATTTACATTTACAGGGCTGAGCTTAGTATAGGATATATGCAAAATAATGATCGTCACCACTCGGAGATAAGAATCATAGTTTTACACAGCTCGAGGTATAACATCTCTATGTATCTCATAGGGACGGCTTTATACCACATGGCACACTTGCAAATCTGTGCTGTATGGGTGAACCCCCCCCATATGCGAATAGAACACACGACTCACAGAACACTCTCCCAAATCGGCCGGCAGTCAACAGGCCTCCAGTGGCCCTCTTGATTTCAAGAATGGGGGGGGGGGGGGGGGGGGGGGGGGTTGGATGGGAGGCAGCTAGCTAATTGAGGTGGGAGTACTCCCTCTCCACTCCTCCAAATTTCAAAAGGTAGCCTTATAGTATTTCAATTGGGACATTACCCAGTGGCTGAATTGTTTTCAATACCGCAAGACCATATTGGTTTGACACAAACACAAGCCCCCACTCTTTACTTAACCAATGGCCCGTGTTGTACATATTGTCGTGGTTTGGGTGATTGCTTGTTGATGTAGTTCACATGTTCGATGCGTTTATATTAAAATAACATGTCAAAAACGGAGGCCTGAGCTCCCTCTGAACAGAAAAAGAAATAAAATAAAAAATAAAAAATAATAATAATAAAAAATAATAATAATAATAATAATACACAAAAAAAAGAAAAGAAATCCCCTCGATCTATATGAAAGGTACAACATTTCAATTTACATTATATTAACGGTATATCCTAATGCTGTGATTAACAGTATTCACTATCTTATCAGTAGATGTGGATAAGCCAGTCTCTTGAGTTCAAGAAGGGGGCGGATCCTCCTTCAAATATTCAAGTGCTTGAAACCATTCAGGTCAAATGATAATTCGCTTTTTGTTGGTGTCAATTAAGAAGAAATAATAAAATACTGCGAATATTTCGAGAAATAATTAATTAATCGTCGTACCTCACTCCCTTTGTGGCTTTCATTCATGAAGTGATGCACACTTTCACTCTTCTGCTTCATCTGTTTATCAGCTGTTGACAGGCGGGTAAGGGCAGCACCATGTGATTCTATTTTTATCTGAGTCTACACATAAACTGATGACGTCACATTTATTTGCGCGCGATGTTCGAACACCTGAAGGGAAAATCGGGATCGCAAAACACCGAAATTCAGGTCAAATGATCGATTTTCTGGCCCGATCGAACAGGTATGAGCTGGCATCATTCACTATTCTAAACGATGCTTTAGAAGTGGAATTGCGATAATTTTTGGCATGGTTTTATTCGTCCCCGTGTCTGACTCCTGGTCTTGAACTCCAAAACAACAACAACAACAACAACAACAACAACACACATTATTTGTGTGACACAATTTGATAGTTTTCTGTCATTCTTTTGACAGGTTAGAGCAAGATGCCCATTTTAGCTATAATTGCTCATTTTCGCTATTATAGGCCATTTTAGCAATAGAGTGATAGCTAAATTGGGCAATAGCCTTATGTGAAATTCCAAACATGTCCTGAGAAAAGTTTGCCATGTGCTCTCGGTCTTCGGATCGGCACTGAGCCGTAACATAATGAATTGATCTATGCAACATACCACTCTGTAACCCTCAAGCTTAACGTAATTTAACCGACTAAGCATTTGAATTTAGGTCTCCGACGAAAGTCTGGATTTTAATCGGCATAAAATGCAACAAAACGACAGAATCTGACCACGTACTTCGCAGACACCATCCACTTCTCTCTCCTCCATGCCATGATGCCGGAAACTCCAGCATCAGCGCCTTCCTCTGGTCACAGCAACTGCTTAATCAGTTGCCTCCCTGTTAAATCGCCGTCCATCCCTTCTCGGGACCTCCTATTGACTAAAATTTACCGGCTAAGCCCGCTAATTACAACGACATGTAATTCAACGCTTCAGTAATAAATACTCTTACTATTCCGTATCACAATTTTTGCGGGAAAATCGCTTCACTCCAATTCGTCAATACTGAGTGACGCCGAGTTGTTTTCAACATGTTTTATGGAAATGAAAGGAGCTGGACAGAGAAAATAAATGGCAAGGGAAGTAGGCAAATACGTATTCTATCCAAACGAGTACAAAGCGGTAGGCATTATTGTTTTTTATGAGCGCAAATCCACCCGCTGTTACCCAGGTCGGGAGGCGAAAATTTTGCGATAGGAAATTTCGGTTCAACGGCTGAACCCTACATAATCAATATCACAAAATTAAATATATATCATTAACTGAAAAGTTTCAATGACCTAAGATAGTCCATAACAAACCATGTTTCGCTCTTGTGCCTGCGGTAGAAGGGAAGGGATTTCTGGTTTGGTTGTCTTTATAAAGCAAACCAGTGCACAATAAAGTGTACCAACTGCTTGCACGGCAATCCCGTGTATTAAGATGCAAATATTCTGCACGAGTGTCGTGTGTTACGCAAGGAATTCGTGCAAACTTTGATTTTGGCATTGGGCCTGGGCCAACTTTTTCTGATGGACAATTTCTCTGTTATCAATTATTTGCATTTATTGTTTTTCCCCACTCTTGCGCCCATCCGTGTTATAGATAGATTTTGTTGCTATTCTCTGAACTGCGTAAATGCAATCAGTTATGTGCAGTCCTTCATGTAACTTCAACTAGAATGCACTGCTTCATGTTGGTGTGTGTGCAAATATATTAGCCGACAAGTAACGGCAAATGAAATAATTGTATATCCTAGGAAATCTGCATACATATGTTTTGCAGGGATTTCATGTCGTCGTGCGAAATATAGGATTCTTCTTGCAGCATGTAATTGGTTTTTTTCCATAAAACATGTTGAAAACAACTCGGCGTCACTCAGTATTGACGAATTGGAGTGAAGCGATTTTCCCGCAAAAATTGTGATACGGAATAGTACGAGTATTTATTACTGAAGCGTCGAATTACATGTCGTTGTAATTAGCGGGCTTAGCCGGTAAATTTTAGTCAATAGGAGGTCCCGAGAAGGGATGGACGGCGATTTAACAGGGAGGCAACTGATTAAGCAGTTGCTGTGACCAGAGGAGGGCGCTGATGCTGGAGTTTCCGGCATCATGGCATGGAGGAGAGAGAAGTGGATGGTGTCTGCGAAGTACGTGGTAAGATTCTGTCGTTTTGTTGCATTTTATGCCGATTAAAATCCAGACTTTCGTCGGAGACCTAAATTCAAATGCTTAGTCGGTTAAATTACGTTAAGCTTGAGGGTTACAGAGTGGTATGTTGCATAGATCAATTCATTATGTTACGGATCAGTGCCGATCCGAAGACCGAGAGCACATGGCAAACTTTTCTCAGAACATGTTTGGACTTTCACATAAGGCTATTGCCCAATTTAGCTATCGCTCTATTGCTAAAATGGCCTATAATAGCGAAAATGAGCAATTATAGCTAAAATGGGCATCTTGCTCTAACCTGTTTGAGACATCTGTTTCGGTGTCCTCAAATAAATGTCAAACAACCGACCTGTGTTGTTTGTTTCTCAGTCAATTCGGCAAGGTAATTAATGCCTCTCTTACTGTGCAATGGCAAATTGACGCTGGGTAAAAAAACGTGTGTGATTTCGTCAGTGTTAAATCTACTCGAAATAAGGTGGGTTAAGTGGTGATTTCAGTATTTATTTCCGTTATAGAAATTATATTAATGGCCAAACAAAATATTTAATGATTTGCGATAAATGGCAGAACAGCAATGTGGGGTTCCTATCTAAATTCGGCCGGACTTGTCATAACAACGTTAGGGCATGTTTCAAAAGCTGCTAGGAGATAAAAGACTTCAAATAAATCCAGACAAAGTAGACATGCATGATTGTTGTTGTTGTTGTAATCCTAGGCAATTCCAAACGATGCTGCCAAAAGTCACATTGTGTGGCACAGTAATAGTTCACTTGTAAAAATCACATGTATACTGTTAAAAAGAACTGGTCTGGAGGTTGAGCGAGACTAAAATATCACAAATCAAATGTCTCTGCCGGTTTCCGTAATGAAACTTCCTACTGCTGTGAGAATGTTATTTGAGACGTCTGGATTGATAGAGCTGTTGTGGTTGCCAAGAAGAGTAAATGAGTCGATAGCGCAACTTGATGCCTGGACATTATGTCTTGAGAAGGAGCTGTCAATCTTGTTGAACATCGATTCCCTGTGTGCAGCCCAGTAGGACAGTTGAACAAATAGTGGTTGATAGTTTCTTTCCCTTGGGAGCAATCACATTGAGGTGAGGGGCAAGATGCAATCCCCCACCTGGCTTTATGTGTGTTCAGCTTGGTTTGGCCGAGTCGCAACCTCCTGATGGATACTTCAGTTTTCCTGTTGCCTGGAAGTTGAGTAGGGTGTTGACCCACAGTTAGCTGGAGGTCATAGAGTTGTCTCCCTTCATCAGAGTGATGCCATCTGAATTGCCAGGATTCCATCCCTCTTCTTCTTATGATCTGATGGGCTTCATTCTTTGTTATGATTTGATTCACCGGTGTGGAGTTGGCAGCTTCTTTTGCTGCCGTTTTTGCATTTAGATCTGCGATTTCGTTTCCAGCAACTGCCAACATCAGCATGGCCAGCAACCCAAGCGACGTGGACACATACATTTCTAGCCTTGAGCTCTTGAGCGGTTTTCTGTATGTTAGCTGCGATTTGACTGTGGCATTCTACATGCATGATGCTGATATCCCTGTCATTAACTTATTCATAAAGTATATAAAAGGAGAAATATAAAATCCTTTGCATTTCACCTTTAAATTTGCTGGCAGATTAATGTGGTATTTGTTGAGATCTGGCCACCCGCTCTCAAACTCTGGTTCTTGCCTTCACCCGCTTCCTATGCAGAGAATGACTGCATATATACTCAGGACCCCAAGCAGCCTGTGGATTACATAATCAAAAATTGTGACATTGAAGACTTCGCACACGGACAAAATGTCGGAGGGCAAAGTTATTGTTTTAAAATAATTTTAAGTCACCGAACAGGATGGTCTTCAAACCCCCCACCAAAGATTTCAAAATTTTCATCATTTGTGTTTGTTATTAAAATTGAGAACAAATATCTGTTCTATCCTTTATGTTCTTTTATCCAAATTGTCAGAGGGATGTCCATTTAGAGAACTTATATATTGCAATCTTGAAGATAAGAGTCGAATTCATTCTGCTGTCTGAAACATGATGGAAACGTGGATGTAACTTTCTTAGAAATTTTGAATCTGAATTCCATGCAGAATAAGGGAGAAATCCATATCAGGCCCCATGGGAAAACATTATCTACAGGTTTTTATTGAACCAGGTCTGTTCTAGGTTAAATCTTCAATGAATGGTCTCGTCCGTGTACAAATAATCATCGTCCAAACTACCAAAATGCTGCGAGAGTTAATTTAATTAGTGAGGATATTTGCCGTATATAGCATGGTCAAACAGATCGGGCCGTCATTGTCTATGAAGAATTTTCGTCTCAACAATGGCAATCTAACCAATCCAGTCATGTTATACACCATTTTTTGCCTATTGAGATATTGGTGATAGATGACCACTCAGACTGATAAAAAAATTCCATTCTCAGTGGCTGTAACAACCGCTAGATGGCATGATCTGCTTCTCACCAAAGTGATTCGCAACTGCCCACGCTGGTGCACTGAGACGGACATAATTTTCTTATTGATTCACAAGCTTGATTACAGAATTATTGACATACAATTATCGACCACAGTTTTTCGTAGAAAATAAGACCAAGAGTCACTCTCAACAAAACGAGTGCCAGCAGTCTAGATGTAAACAGTGATTCGGAACTGTAGTTCCGGCAAAATGTGCCCCTCCCCAGCAACCCGTTCAGCCAGGAATCCGTTCGGGTGGCAAATACATGCCCTGGTGTCTGTTTCTTATTTCTGAAATCCACAATACATGTAGATAATCTGTACCGTATGCCTATCCTGAATTGTCCCTGGGGCGGATTTCATGAAATCTCACTTCATTTGACTTTTTCAAGGGCGTTTTTCGCACTTGACCAAGTGCACTAAAAAGAATTCTCAAGTTGTGTTTCACGTTTTTGGCCGCACTTTGTCTGTGCACTTGAACTCCAGTGCGATTTCACTGTCAGGTTCAAGTGAACTTTCATGAAAAGCAAAAACTCAAGCCAAGGGAAGTTTTCAAGTGCACAAGTGCAAACATTTCCTCAAGTGAGGTTTCATGAAATCGGTCCCTGTACTGTGACTCATGTAGCCTACATTTTCTTTGAAGCCTGGCCTCAGTTTCTGAAATGAAATAGTATGGCAGTATTACTTTCTCAGATCATGGAGTTTATTAGGACTAATAAACTCCATGCTCAGATACACACCTGTGACTGCATGAGTGGGCCAGGGGTGAGGGTGGTGGGGGATCAAATTTACATGTGCAAAGTGGGTTGGTCCAATCAAATGGATCATTCAGGCTCTTTTTTAATATGCTGGAGTTATCTGGAGCCAGAATGTCTTATACAAAATGTCTACTGAGCTATGACATATGCCTGCGCTGAAGAATTTACCGAGTTGAGCGTGTTACAGGAAATGAATGATGGCACCCTTATAACAATGGCTTGTAAGTGCTTCATTCAAACTGCTCAGACAATGTATTTATTGTGTAACTGGTGCAAATTTTCATTGATATTGAATGGTCAACATGAAGGGTATATTGGTATGTTCCAGTTTCATCTGATCCATTTTCACTCTCCGGATATACAATACAAAGTATTACAGGAGAATTATTAGAGGATTTACTGTACCATGTTTCTGTTATTGTGTAAACATGCCTTTCATATACCTTCCTTATTTAGATGATGTCCATGTAGAGTAAGTTTCATCCCCACACTATGGCCAATTCCTCTGACATCAAGGGATTCTTCACCCAGCTACGTCAGCTTGCCTCGGACATTGATGCCAGTACAGTAGATTTGAGGACCAGAATTGAGAATCCACCGAGAGAAGAGTTCTCATCTGCAGCAGTTCTAAAGCTACAGGAGAAGAGGAAAGATGCGAAGAGGCTCAAGGTATGACAACTTCAATAATGTGGAAAATACAATACAAGCCTTGCCGGTGGTCTAAAAATAGCAAAAAACGCCATGTTTCCTTCCCATAGTGCAATGCGAACCATGAGTAAACTTTTGCCTCACGTATGCTGTAACTATAGGCACAGACTGAAAATTGATGAAAAGAGTTATTTCAAAGGATTTTTTACATGATTTCTTCAAACTTCTTTCACTCTAGAACAGTTGTGATATATCAGGTCTCTGTCCACTCCTGACACTGTCATGACTGTCTATAAACAAACTTATGACGGTGATTTTTCCCCGAGGCCCATGTTGAAAGCATTGCTATATCCGAATCTTGCTCATGAAAATCGTCGCTGTACAGCTGAAATATTGCTGAATGTGACGTTAAACCTTAATTCTCTCTCTCTCTCTCTTGCTCCTGAAAAAGGGGCTATAACTCTTCGTTTTTGCCACTTTCAGACGACCAGCAAGACGTGTATTGATATGGGTCCTTAGGCATATACCATGCTAAAAAATGTGGAATTTGTTGCTTCCTTTCTTGGCGATAATGTGATTGGGTAAAGTATCTTGTCTGCTGATGGCCTGGTGCTTCAGCGGAGCAGCACTATAAAAAGGCAGCATTGGGACTGCTTTATTGCTTGTAGGCACACCATCATGATAGGACTGAAAAATTGCTGGAAGCAACATTAAATGCTAGTCATTGACTTACCCTTATGCACTTATCATAAGTTATATACATATAATTCATAGTCATGTTGAACCCGCCCCGTGGGGCTTCCGGGCATTGACCTGGGATGTCGTTGTGCACACCGCAGGTCATGGTAAGAGTAGGCCTCCTCAGACAGCTTGTCGTGAGAGGCGACTAACTGAGGCACCCGTGCGGTTCCCGGGTGTGAAAAGGAATAAGACCCCACCCGTGTGGTTCCCGGGTGTGAAAAGGAATAGGACCCAACGTCGTGATATGACTGAAATATAGTTGAAAGCGACGTTTAATCATATTCACTCAATAACCCTTTTATCATCATCCAGGTTCATGTGTAAAACTTCTCATGGTCCCTGAATGTTCTCCATGATAATTAAATGTGACACTGACAGATGTATCGGTTCATACTTCATGTAAGATTCACGAGACTGCATACAATAGCCAAGTCTGGGAACAACAATGTGTCTAGACTTGAGCCTTTTTAGCTGCACAAAGACTCAGACAATAGCTTCCTGCATAAAGTATCTACAGATGTATCTTGTGTGTACTGGTACACATGTAATGTATAACATGTATATTGTTTTCCTTGACAGATAGAAGCTCAGGACAAACTAAGCACTATCCAGAAGGAGGGTGGAGAGTTTGAGGCAGTCCTGTCAGCCTGTAATCAGTTGGTTGGAAGTCAGCAGAAAGTTGTCCAGAATATAGAAGCATTCCTCAAGCAGTATGGCTATGTGACTTGGGGTAAAATATCCACCTATAACCCAGTTTGAAATGTTATGTTAAAGGTTATACAAAATGGTCTCAAAATCTGCTGCTTTTTTGTGCTAAATTGTTGTAGAGGTGATTATATCGCTTGTTTTACATTTTTGTATGTTTTCAAACTGCCCAAGGTTGGAAATAGCAGCAGTAAAGTGCGACAATTTCATGCCCCTTTCAAAACGGCGAAAGCTGTGACCTGTGACGTCACAACCTGATTACGATCTTGCTCAAATGCCTGTTGTGACGTCAAAATGTCAGCGACATCACGCTAAAACTCCCACAGTTGGGTGAACCTTTCGTAACAATGCCCGACGTCATAGACTATGACGTTTAGGGCGCAATCGTAATCAGGTTGTGACGTCATGCACCAGAGGTCACGGCTCCAATACGTTTTCCCCCACATGTGTGCTATTCGTGTCTTAAAACCCACTTCAACGACATTATTCGAGAAAAAAATACTAATTTGTTGTTTGGAACACTACTGGGTATGTTTTAATGCAAAGTAGTATAGAGTCATTTGGTATAACCTTTAACATACAATTTGGTACAGTTCAACTCAGCGTACATACCCCCCTCCCCTTCACACACACACCATTGTGTTTCTCACTATAGTTTTTTTCATTTGTTAACACTGACAAACTCACCATAACCCAAGGTTCAACAAATTTCAAAACAATATTGTCTTTCCTAACATAATAACTTCCAAATTCAGTTCTTCCATGTTCGAATTATCCAATGGTCTAATATTTTTGTTTTCATTCAGGTGAAGTAACTGCAAAAGAAGATGAACGCCAGCAAGAAGAGAGTCTGAAACAGCAGACCTGTACAGAATCTGTACAAGATGATGTTCAGTCACCCTCAGTGTATCCTTTCTGTAAATAATCTAAATGCAGATGAACAGTGTTGTCACATATACGAATATTATGAAACCAAATTTAAGTTTGTAGTCACAAGAAATGGAAAGATATAACCTTTTCAGGCATTCATAGTTTTGAAGAAAGCAATCGATGTGATGCCATGGTTGAAATTTTGCTTTTCTGAGAAACTTATTCATATTTTGTTCCCTTTTACATGATGCGTAAAATACTTGGACTAGTCAAAAATGCTCGACAATCATTACTTCTGTCCTGATAACAAATTTCTTAATGAAGATGTAGAAGAACTCCCCCGGAGAAAATGCCTAGGTCTGGTACCGGTACCCCCAAGCTGGAGGACTATGGGCTGAGTGAATACACCCTACAGACACTGACATCCTGTTATAAAAGAGGTATTCAACCAGCAGAAACCAGACCACTGGCTCAGGTTCAACAACAGATTACACAGAGGTGAGAGTTTGATTGGTTGCTCTAATAGGATATGTTGGCACATGTCAGTTTGACATACAGCATTATGGTGCAAAGTAGTGTGTACAGCATTTCAGCCTTTAAAGTTTACAAGGCTAAAATCATAAAACTACTGTCTGCAACTGTCTGATTTGTGACATAGCATTTCATTAGGAAATAAAGAGTTTTGGATCTTTCTTATGGTCCTGACAGTTCGCCTGTCAGACAAAGTGATGTGGTGCATGATTGAAAGGTTAATACCTCATCTCTGTTTACCTCCTTTCTCGTACTGATTCATATTATATAATATATCATGGACTTTATAGAGGCTGAGGGGTCATGATTTGGATTCCCCCTGACGGCTAAATTATTCTTTCTCTCAAACAAATTGCATTGTAGGAGGCTAAACTCTATAGCAAATCATCATTTCTATATCATTAAAGTGATCGCAAACCCTCAAGTAAAGTTCCATCAAATGAAAGACCATTGCGAACAGTGTCGGAAATATTTATTGTAATTTTTTATGATTTTATTACACAGAGTAAACTGCAAATAAAGCATGGTATTCTATGGTGGTCTGTTGCAATCATATCTAGGTCCAATGACGTCACAATGCCTTAATACATATATTTAAAACTTTGTATGCACTTTTCAATGCTTGATTCAAGCTTAAGGTGTTTATACGTTGAGTTTCAAAACAAACTCACTGTTTCATTGTGCATGTTTCATCAAAATCGGAGAAATTAAATGCAAGATTCAAATAGACTTGACACTTGTGAGTTACCATCTCCCAGATTGTGGTGAAACATGCACATTGGAACAGTGAGTCTGTGTTGAAACTTAACGTATACACACCTTAAGCTTGAATCAAGCTTTGGAAAGTGCATACAAAGTTTGAAATATATATGTATTAAGGGGAGGGTAAGTACAATATTTTGATACTTCCAAAAATGAGGATATCTCAAAGATTCTTATATATGTTGGATACATGATCAAAATTATTTGAAAAAACATCATTTGCACAAAGATATATATATCGGTTTCCATGGTAACGGCGGCCATCTTGGATTTTGGCGCTAAATTAGGAACGCATAATACGCTAAAGTAAAAGAGCAAACTTCATCAAACTTGCAGGGTATCTCTGTGGTGTGTTCCTTTGTGCAAATAAGAAGTTTCAAGCAAAACTAACCATTGGAAACAAAATTTAAGCCGTTTTACTGATTTACGCTAAAAAAACATATGCCTTTTTAGTGCCGTATTTAGTTTAAATCAGTAAAACAGCTCAAATTTTTTATCCAACGGGTATTTTTGCTTGAAACTTCTTATTTGCACAAAGGGACACATAACAGAAATACCCTGCAAGTTTGATGAAGTCAGCTCTTTTACCTGGGCATATAATGCGTTCCTAAGTTAAGCACCAAAATCCAAGATGGCTGCCGTTACCATGGCAACCGATATATATACCTTTGTGAAAATGCTGTTTTTTCAAATACTTTAGATGATATATCTAATATATATAAAAATCTTCGAGATAACTTCATTTTTGTAAGAATTAAAATATTGTACAAACCCCCCCCCTTAAGGCAGTGTGACGTCACTGGACCTAGATATCATTGCAACAGACCACCATAGAATACCATGCTTTATTTGCAGTTGACTCTGTGTAATAAAATCGTAAAAAATTACAATAAATATTTTCTCATGTCACTGTTTGCAATGGTCTTTCATTTGATGGAAACTTTACTTGAGGGTTTACGATCACTTTAAGATAATTGTGCATATTGTAACCCCAAAAGAAAGGATTGGATTTCATTGGGACAATCCATGGTATTACCTATGGACTGACAATTCTCACTCAGATGATAAGAGCTGAGCAGCTCCATGGATTGGAGGGGTTGTGGGTTCATTCCCCACTGACATGACTGATGGCTAAATCAATCTTTCTCAAAAATATTTCATAAATGTAGTGCAGTAGAATTTGCAAAATTTATCTGTGCAGTTAACTCCCAAACTGTTCACACAGGATCTAACATTGGTGGATCATCAGTACCAATGGTCTGGGACATGTAGGATTTATTAGCGAAATATGTTCTCAGCTTTGGAGTTCACTTTTCGCCATTTGTTTTGAAATGATTGGGTTTTGGATGTAATCACTGAGTTACCGTAACGACTGGGCACTCCTAGAGACAGTTCCGTAATGGCTGGGTTTGTAGATGTCATGACTAGGCACCGTAAATGCTTTACATCCAATAGAGGCAGACAGAGACAGCTCTCTGTGAAGGGCATACTCTTTCTGAATTATAAGCATTTTAACGATATCCACTTTTTGTTTTCAGTGTGATGAACCAGTTTTCATCCTCTACATATTTTATTAATTGTTATAAAACTGTTGTTACACAGCATGTGTACTGGCAAATTATTCTGATTCTGTGATATTTCTGTTGAGGAGGCGGAGGTTCCTCCAGAATACATTGCATTGGACAGGATCCGGTCAAGTTCATAAAACGAGAAAAATGTAAATATTGTTGTTACTTCGACACATATCTCCTCTGAAAATATATTCCTTGCCGTATGTGAACACATGAAAATAGTAAAAAACGCTGATTTCGCGAGAAAGGACGCAACTGCAAGAGTGTTGAAATTTGGGGTCATCATAAACCCAGAACTGGAACCTGTCCAGCGAGAGCGGAATGAGATTTGTAACCCCTGCTCCCCGAATGCACAGAGTCATCCGTTTACATTGGCTTTATTGTTCCATGACAGATCCTTAGGTTGCCTATACCAGTACATACTCTTACATATTCATTGTCAGCAAGGCTTAGCATTCGGATAATAAACCTATGGTTTACTATGAATCTTGTTACAGTTACCCAGGGCAAGGTTGTGATGATTTGTTCGACAACTGTAACGCTACAGAGATAAATACAGGTATGGTATGGTTATACTCGTTTTATATTGGTTTGTCATTAGTTTCTCGATCTGTCTCTTATTCCAATATTCTTTTTACCTTCTTATTCTGTTAGAAATACAAGCGTCTAGTTAGTCATTCAATCTTAAGCCATCGTCCATTGAAGAATTTTTGCGTCCACAATCCAAAGACCTAAATCATATGATAGCATAAGCACCAAATTAGAAAAATAAATCATAGTTACATGCTGAAAACATGCATAAAGAAATGAGCTGGACCTTCATGATGAAAGTCTTCTTTCCCTTCAACAAATAGGCAAATGAAGGTCATCTTCCAGTGGATAATGTCACTAAATTGTAATGGATATCTTGATAATTGCTTTGAGCTAGGCTATACTGGACATATTATTATCTTGGTACCAACATCACCAAGCTCTACCAACCAAAAAAAAAGACGTGTGAGTAATTAGTAGGTATTTTCTGAGTTGTTTTAAACATTTTGTTAATTATAAACAATGAATTTGAATGTATTTTTTCTTGATGTTGTCAGTTTTTAAATCTTGATGTTTATTCTTTTCAGGATATAGGAGTAACTACACTACAGGAACAGAAAAAAGAATGGATAAACGGCATGTTTTGTATCCTTTGGTGTTTTATTCAGTTCATCTCGCGTTCCCATGTACTTTAGTCCTTGGCAAACAGCAGGTCCCAGGTTTGACCCCGGGTCGAGTCATATCTTAATACTCAAACAATGGAACTTGAACTCATTCCTCGCTTGGTGCTCAGCAGGAAGAGGATAGATCAAGGACTGGTTGATAATGTGTCATGGTAATTTGGCTGGGTCATCATGATATAACTGAAAAATGCTGGAAGTGACATTAAAGAGCTATTACACTCATTTCGAAAATATACATCAAATAATACTTGACGGAAAAGCCGTCAACACATATATTTTCATGGGATAGAACAAGCCCCATGGGGTTTTATTCCCGCCAGTCTATTTTGATTAATTATGTATTATCTTCGTATTATTATTTGGTGAATAAAAAAGTTCAAGTTCAAGCCCTTGAAAAGATATGTAATTCTCAGCAGTTATACGAAAAACCCTTCGTCCTTAATAATGTACAGTAAAACTCCACCTCGTGTTGTTGAGAAACCTGCAGCCTATGGCACTCCCAAACTGGAGGACTTTGGCTTGAGTGATTACACCATGCAGTCCCTAAACCGGTTTCAGACTGGCATGACTGAGGGGAAGCCAGCAGCTTCAGCAGGCTTCAAGTTACAACAGCAAGCGTTCAGGTAAACTGACATAAGCAAGACATTATCATAAGAGAAAATATCCATAATAAATAGAGGATCTCCACTGAAACCTTTGGCGAGGAACGACGATAATTACTAATTTTAATAAAGAGTTTAATAAATTTTATATTATAGACTCACGAGGTGCAGATTCCATGGATCTCATAAGAAGTTTATAGTGTTTTGCAAGAAAACGAAATGATCAGTACAAGGTGATCTCAACTCTTGCTGCAACAACCTAAACAACGCGTGCTTATTTTAAATAAGATCAAGCAGAGAGGTTGGCGAAAGATGGGGAGAAGGGGTCAAATATAGTACTCTACAGACTCATTTTATTTGGATTATCTTAGGGTGAATTAGTCCTGACATCATGGAATAGCTATCAATTAGTAATTTGATGGCTGATGCCTTCAGAGTTACATATTTAGGCTACAACAGCTAGGCCAAAAATAGCACAGTCACCATAGCGACAGAGACACTGTATGAGCGAAACTAATTTGAGCTGTTCGACGGATGAAAAGAAAATAACATTAGCAGACTGTCCATCTTTGTTGCTAGATAAATTTTACACTGCAGGGATAAACTGAATTTGGCATGGGAATACAACTGGGTATTTTAGTCTGCTGTTTCTAGAAAGTTTAGTCGATTGACTGCAGCAGATGTCTGAGCCGTATTAAAAGTAGCCCGGTCGGTTGTAGCTTTTGATTCGCTCCAATCCATCAATGAACAGTTACACTGACCAATCATATTGCCAGTACGTTTATTACCCATGGGGGATACGATATATATTGCATGGCTTTATGACATGGAATTTTAGTGATTTATGTGATAAATCCATATATTAATGCCTCCAGCATACCCATTTGTCTCTCTCCAACACACCCAACTGTCCTATGATCTTGGCCATATGTCTCGCTCCAGCACGCCTATCTGTCTCATGGGCTGACCCGCGGGTGGTTGGGTGGGTTCAGGTTCCTGTTGCTTCAATGCATTTTGCGGAGAAGCAACAGGAACTTGATAATGTGATGTCTAGCACTGTAGTATCACTTGTCTTTATTGCACCATGTAAGCGTCCTGTCTGTGTCTTGTGCGCTGTACTCAGTGTTTTACATGGTGGATGGAAGTGCATGTCTGGTTCCATGCTGCTTCAAAGATTTCTTCTTTGAAGCAGCAGGAACACAACTGGGCTGGGTGGTGCTTAGTTGGTTCGTCGTGATATAGCTGAAATATTGTTGAAAGCGACGTTAAATTCTATTCACTCACTCACTCACTCATGGGCTGACCCACCTGTCTCACTTTAATACACTCAACGGTCTCACTAGCCTGCCCACCTGTCCCTCTCAAGCATAGTGTCCAACAAGCTTTTGGACTCTATCCAGCACACAATCCTGTCCTGCGAGCTTGCACATCCTGCTCTCCAGCACACCCATCTGTCTCTCTCCAGCACCACACCCATCTGTCTTTCTCCAGCACACCCATCTGTCTCTCTCCAGAACACCCATCTGTCTCTCTCCAGAACACCCATCCCTCCAGCACACCCATCTGTCTTGTCTCCAGAACACCAATCTGTCTCTCTCCAGAACAGCCATCTCCCTCCAGAACACCCATCTGTCTCTCTTCAGAACATCCATCTCCCTCCAGAACACCCATGTGTCCCTCTCCAGTACACCTATATGTCTCTCTCCAGCACATCCATCAATCTCTCTCCAGCACACCCATCTGTCTCTCTCCAGCACACCCATCTGTCTCTCTCCAGCACACCCATCTGTCTCTCTCCAGCACACCCATCTGTCTCTTTCAAGAACATCCATCTGTCTCTCTCCAGCACACCCATCTGTCTCTCTTCAGAACACCCATCTGTCTCTCTCCAGAACACCCATCTCTCGCTCTGCAGCACACCCATCTGTCTCTCTCCAGCACACCCATCTGTCTCTCTCTAGCACACCCATGATCTCTCTCTCTCTCTCTCCAGAACACCCATCTGTCTTTTTCCAGAACACCCATCTTCCTCCAGAACATACATCTGTCTCTCTTCAGCACACCCATCTGTCTCTCTCCAGAAAACCCATCTATCTCTCCAGAACACCCATCTGTCTCTCTCCAGCACACCCATCTGTCTCTCTCTAGCACACCCATGATCTCTCTCTCTCTCTCTCCAGAACACCCATCTGTCTTTTTCCAGAACACCCATCTTCCTCCAGAACATACATCTGTCTCTCTTCAGCACACCCATCTGTCTCTCTCCAGAAAACCCATCTATCTCTCCAGAACACCCATCTGTCTCTCTCCAGCACACCCATCTGTCTCTCTCCAGCACACCCATGATCTCTCTCTCTCTCTCTCCAGAACACCCATCTGTCTTTTTCCAGAACACCCATCTTCCTCCAGAACATACATCTGTCTCTCTTCAGCACACCCATCTGTCTCTCTCCAGAAAACCCATCTATCTCTCCAGAACACCCATCTGTCTCTCTCCAGCACACCCATCTGTCTCTCTCTAGCACACCCATGATCTCTCTCTCTCTCTCTCCAGAACACCCATCTGTCTTTTTCCAGAACACCCATCTTCCTCCAGAACATACATCTGTCTCTCTTCAGCACACCCATCTGTCTCTCTCCAGAAAACCCATCTATCTCTCCAGAACACCCATCTGTCTCTCTCCAGCACACCCATCTGTCTCTCTCTAGCACACCCATGATCTCTCTCTCTCTCTCTCCAGAACACCCATCTGTCTTTTTCCAGAACACCCATCTTCCTCCAGAACATACATCTGTCTCTCTTCAGCACACCCATCTGTCTCTCTCCAGAAAACCCATCTATCTCTCCAGAACACCCATCTGTCTCTCTCCAGCACACCCATCTGTCTCTTGAGCTCGCCCTCATGTCTCAATTTAGCAGACTCAACAGTCTCACTAGCCTGCCCACCTGTCCCACTCAAGCCATCTTTATTACACCAAGTCAGTTTCTACCTTCCCACTTTGAATCTACCTTGATATATGTGTTCAAAGAACTTACAAATAGTCACAAGACGTCACTGACCTCGAATTCATTTGAATTTCGAAATGAGTCACAGAAGAGAATTATTGATTGGCCGACGTATATATTGGGCCACCACAACCATCATATTAGAAGTAATGATGTAGCTACTTGAAGATGTCAACCTACACACAATCAGGGGGTAGGTTCTGATTGGTTCGTCTCTCATTCGTAGGTGAAATTTACACCTCAGATTTTGAACACTGAAGGTGGGCATTCTCAGAAAACAGCTTGTTGAATAGGAATATTAGTAGGACTCACTTAGAGCATGCAATGGTTATTGATACTTGGAAGAGATCAGATTCATGGGATGTAATTGAGAAATCTTAGGTCAGATCATATTGCACTGTTCATAATGATGTCTAACCCGGTGAAACAAGGGCAGGTCAAGAGGGTCATCAATAAAATTAATCTATTCCAAATGTACAGTGTTCTGGAATAGCTTTTCAGCTTGAATACACGGTTTTAAAAAGTCATCTATTATTGCCCTATCATGGTTGATCTGGTGACTTTCTCGTGACCTTGAACTACAGCAGACCCCATGGGGCTTGGAGTTGACCTGGGTGGTCATTGTGCACACCCCAGGTCCTAGGCCTCAGCTCCTCAGACAGCTTGTCATAAGAGGCGACTGTCTGGGGCACCCGTTGGGTTAAAAGGAATAGGACCCAAATGCATGATATGACCGAACTATAGTTGAAAGCAACGGTAAATCATATTCACTCACTCACTTGAACCACAGCAGTGCTGTTGAGATATTGTCTAGAATTTCATTCATGCCACTTGGTCCTATACAAATTATGTTTTCTTGTCATTACTATGGGTAGTATGTGAAGAGTAACCTGGTGCCGTCTTACATACTCACTGATTTTTGACACCAGGCTACATCGTATTAGACTACTAGTAAATGTTTATTTCTTGTTTTTCACAGTTACTCCAGCCCACAGATGGCCATCCCATCTCCATTCCAGCACAATGGAATTATAGTCACACCCAGTATTGTTAATGGAAGACCGTTCCCTGAGGAAACACCTGTAGACAAACGGGGAGGTCAGTGAAGAAGTCTGATTGCCGAGAATTATTCACCTGCTGTGGCAGCAACTAAAGGTGGCACGCAGCATGTGGTTGTATCCAGTATTTGACTCATAGAATTGGAGATATTGCAATTCTGGTTAACTTGAAGGAATCTAGAAATGATTAACCTTTGGTTATCAGGTTAGGTGTTGAATTAAATAGGCACCATAATCTCCATATCTGAGTAAAGCATTTTTGTTGAGAAAATTGCATTAAAAGAAAAAAGAAAAAAAAAAATGAAAAACGCACCAAAAGAACAATATCTATCTAAAATATGGCATCTCTGTAATGCCATCAGTTTGATTGATTGATTGAAATTGCAGTTTAAGGGCCGCTTCCCCTACGGATTTCGCAGCCCATCAACTCAATGTTTTATTTTAATTACACGTTACATTTCTTAGTTTGTTAAAGATGTTTACAAGTGCTGTATTATCAAATAAACAAATAAATAAGTAAATAAATATATAAATAAATAAATAAGTAAATAATAATAAATGGGCGGATGGAGATATAAATAGTTTAGAATAGAAGAATTGTCTATGTAAAGGTTCATCGCTTGGTTTTTGATTAGGTTATATTGGTAAGTATGTGTTCATTGTATATTGTAGTCGCGTGGGTGATTCCTTTGTCTTTGTACCCCTCTGTACACACAACGCCGTGCAGAAAAAACTGGGAGAACCATAGGCGGGTTCTTCCAGAAATCTGTGCCTGTAACAATTGCTTGGAGTGGGTATTGGGGTACAGGATGGCAGGTCTACATCCTATATAGGTGAAAGTCAAAGGATCATATTTGCATTAGACAGTCGTTACATCGGTGGCATCTCAGGTGTGGCACATCTGATCTGTGTTGTCTTCAGTGAGTATGGTTTCAATTGTCCGTGGTTGTGGTAGGCATTGTTCGATTTGGTTTGAATGTAGAAGCTGTTCTTGTTTCCGTTGATTGTCCGTGGTCAAGGTGTGGGTTTTTGGTGATTCCACTGAAATGGCTAGGTCAGGGTGGTTTCTGGGGTGTTGTCACTCACGGTGCTGTTTTATAATATTTGTCGTCATCGGTGTTCTGTTTCATGGCTGGTCTTACTCGTCTGTGGTCTTCAGTGTGCTGTGCCTGTATTACAAATAATAGAAGAGTTTGTAGTTTCTTGTTTTCCGGTGTTATTTTGTGCCACCGACAGTCACTATCGTGATCTAAGTCACACATGATCAATAGCAATAGTTAATTAGGTACTAAATATTATAAATAAAAATATTATTATAATTAAAGCCGATTGTGAATGTTTGATATAACCTCCAGTCTTCTGCCCCTGCTAGAAAACCGGACGGTTAACATTCGTTGATCGGTGCTCATTATTAGGAGCTTTTAATTTGATCAGTGAATTTGTCTATGTTATTGCTATGACATTTTGATTGGTTAGTGTCCAAATTTGATCAGTCATTTCTGATCACTGACCCTTATTTCCGCCCCTGTAATATAGTTTTGACTCTAAGCGTGCTACATTTATTTAAATTTGGTCTTTGGTTTCTTGGTGTAACCATATAGTATTAAATGGTAGAGTAATAGTCAGTCGATTTGATGTAAGCTAGTAAGGTGGAGTATACCTTGTTTATAAAGGTGGTTTAGGATTTAATATAGAAGCCAACGCCATCAGAGCAACTGTCTTGATTTTTATTAAAAATTCTCATAGAGGTTGACCAAAAGATATAGTTCAATTTTGGCCCCCAGACCAGATATGTTCTAATCACCCAGGCCAGATATGTTCCAGAGAAAAAAGATCATTCTTCCAAGGTTCAAACATTGCAGCTATCCTGACCTTGCAATGTAAAATGGCTAGTTTGCATACCTAATTGATCCAGGTTTTGTTTTCCATTATACCTGGAAGAACATATTTGGGGTAGTTCTGTGTTACTTTAGGTCCATAGTCAGAATTCCTGAAGGGAGGGATCCGTTTCACCTTAGGTCACAGTAAACTGACTGATTTTGAGAAGAAGCCACAAGTGGGCTTCAATTCTGCCTGAAACAAGCACATAAACTGTGGACAATACTATTTACTTAAGACAGGGGCAACTTTATTTGAAGGACTGGGTGGCTTGACCTAATCCCCCGCCCCTCCTGAACTGGTCACAGATGAAGAACAATGACATTTTGTGGTATTATATATTACAGGTGTGGCTGGTTTTGAGGCTCTGGATAGTCCCTATCAACCTCCAGGGGGCGCTAGTAGTTCACAGAGAACTGTGTGTAATAATGACGAACCCAAACTGAAACTTCAGGTGAGCGGAGGGAAATAAGAAATCTGAATGTCGAACCATCTCCAGATCTCTTCTCTCATGATATTCTAATGTTAAAGGTGAAATGCAAAGGTATTTAGATTCTCCTTTTCACATTTTATATAGGTTGAATAATGATATAAATACCAATCTATCTACTTCACTTGGTTTAATTTGAATTATCTTGTCTGCTAGAATCTTTTTAAAAGTTGGTACCCCTAGCACAGCTGAATTCAGATTTGCAAAACGTCATCGCTTATCTTTCCTTGATTGTGACGTCACGTCAGACCAGCCGCCCAAAGACTGAACGTTAAAAGTATTGATGCTCGGCCACATGGTCTGATGTGACGTCACAAACGAACGTCAAACAAGGGCAGATAAGCGATGCGGATTTCATTTCTGAAATCGGTCGGGCTTGAGATGCCAATTTTGAAGCACTTTTCAAAAGCTACCAGGAGATGAAATACTTCAAATAAAACCAAACAGAGTATTTGGACTGATATTTCCATCATTAACTAGCCCGCAAAGAATATAAATAGGGAAATATGAAAACCTTTGCATTTCACCTTTAAGAATGTTAGGAAGGTTGTTTTCATTAAGCTATCAGAATTTTAGCTGCCTCATGCATACACAAATTGCGTGTTTGATCATGTAATATGTGTAATTTGTTTTAGCTATGAGTTTAATTGATAAAACATTAATTATTGATTGTCTGGGTTGTAGGATTACTTTGAAGAAAGCATGTGCAGTGGTTCAAGTTCTGGTAAAGATACCGAAGTGTTTGATGAAGCAGCAGGACAAAGACGTCGTAATGGTCCACCATCCCACTCTGAACTGCTGTCTGCTCGTCTACAAAACCTCCGATGTGCAGCTCAGTCCTCCAGTATAGACGGCAAGACACCACCCGAGCCGGAACTACTCTCCTCCAGACTGATGAGTCTTCGAAAAGCAAATCAGCTTTCTGATAATGAAGGGGCAACTCCACCAGAACCTGAACTACTTTCAAGCCGTCTAAATACACTGCTCAGTACATCTAATCCCACCAGTGTTGATACAGTGACACCGCCAGAGCCGGAACTACTTATTTCCAGACTGACCAAGCTGCGGGCCGCTGCAAGCAAATCCTCTATCTCAGACGACCAACTAAATGACACCATAAACTCAAGTATTTCTGTGGCAGGTCTGCCTAAACCTTTAAGTGA
>JAVTVY010028120.1:0-11509 GCA_036873755.1 Hanleya hanleyi
TTTTACTTTTTCCTTAAGTGGCATTTAGAAGTTGGGAAGTAGATAAATAAACAAATTGCTTATGGATAACAACTTCTAGTTTATTCAGGACGACGTTTCGATACAGATACTAGTATCGTTCTCAAGTCAATGACATCAATAAGTAAATAATCAGTATATATACAGTTCCTTGAGTAAATGTCAATAGGATGATAACAATAGTATTATACTAGGTGAGAAATTTATAATAGGACAGGATTAGACTGTGGATATGGCTAGATTAATTAACAAGGTAGATGAATTAACAAGGTGGGCTTCTAGGCACGGTGGGGTTCCTGGATTAGTAGGTCATAGGCGCTGGGGATGAATAGGCCCTGGTCTCTGTTCATTTGTGGTTTTGTTCTTTTGATGTGGATGGCCTCCAGTAGTTTTCTGTTTTTCCAGTGCATGTGGTTTGTGGCAAGGGGTTTGGTGTTGTTCCAGTTGATTGAGTGGGTGGGGGTTTCTTTGATGTGGTCCGAAACTGCTGATTTCCCGTCTTGTTTGGTCACAGATGATTTGTGTTCTTTCATTCGTTTATTGAGGGGTCTTGATGTTTCGCCGATGTAATGTTTTTTGCAACTGCACTCCAACTTGTAGATTACACCTTTTGGCTGGGGGTGGGTGGTTGGACTTCAACAACCTTGTTGACAACCTCCTCACCGACCAAAGCACCTATAAAGTAATTAAAAAAGATCCGACCAACCGTTACGACCGTCAACATAGAGCCATTCTCAAAGACCTAAAAAAGAAGAAAGAAATCCAGCCAGACCTCCAAAAAAAGCTACTTATCCAACACCCACGGCCCCCATATGCCAGAGCAACGATCAAAATTCACAAAGATCCGATCAAAGCTCGTTTACTGATATGTTCCAGAGACACCGTGTTCTATAACACAGCACAACATCTAACACAGCTCCTCGCCCCATTTGGAAGATCAGCCACGTCATACATCAAGGACTCCGCAGAATTTTGCAGAAAAATCCAGAGCATCAGCACCCCATGTCAACTGGTCAGCTATGATGTCGTTGACTTATTCACGAATGTACCAACCACTGATGCTATACAAGTTATCAAACAGAAGTTGGAGGCACACCCGATCAACAACACTACCCTTACGACCAACAGCATAATCCGGCTTTTACAGTGCTGCCTATCATCCACATACTTCTCGTGGGGAGACACATTCTATGAACAGATCCACGGACTTCCCATGGGTTCCCCTCTGTCACCTATAGTATCTGAAATCTACCTGACTGACCTTGAAAACCGGGCCCTCCAAACCTCCCCTGTCCAGCCTCTAGTCTGGCTACGAAAAGTGGATGACACTTTCGTCCCCATCCAACAAACAGATGACCCTGCCACACTACTCAACCATCTCAACACCCAGCATCAACGTCTAAAATTCACCATGGAAACTGAAACCAACAACGCTCTCCCTTTCCTGGACGTCTTTGTCAGCAGATCACCAACCGGCCTACAAACTAGTGTGTACCGAAAGCCCACCCATTCCGACCAATATATCCACTACAGATCCAGCCATCCAGCCCAAACAAAGACAGCCATCATCTCAACACTAACCAAACGAGCACAATCCATCTGTTCAACTGACCTTGACAACGAAATCTCCCACATCAAGACCGTTTTCAGCAATTACAACGATTATCCCAAACACCTAGTGGAAAAAAAAACTGTAAAACAAGCACTACAACCAAACCAGAGACAACGTACTATCAGAGAAGAGGGCCCAAATATCCGAATAACTCTACCCTATATAGGCAAGACAAGTCACCAGGTCGCCAGACTACTCCAGACACGAGCCAGCATCCAGACAACCTTTGCAACCAACAGAAAACTGAAGAATCACATCAATGCGACCGATAAAAAAGCCCCAACCACCCAACCCCAGCCAAAAGGTGTAATCTACAAGTTGGAGTGCAGTTGCAAAAAACATTACATCGGCGAAACATCAAGACCCCTCAATAAACGAATGAAAGAACACAAATCATCTGTGACCAAACAAGACGGGAAATCAGCAGTTTCGGACCACATCAAAGAAAACCCCACCCACTCAATCAACTGGAACAACACCAAACCCCTTGCCACAAACCACATGCACTGCAAAAACTACTGGAGGCCATCCACATCAAAAGAACAAAACCACAACTGAACAGAGACCAGGGCCTATTCATCCCCAGCGCCTATGACCTACTAATCCAGGAACCCCACCGTGCCTAGAAGCCCACCTTGTTAATTAATCTACCTTGTTAATTAATCTAGCCATATCCACAGTCTAATCCTGTCCTATTATAAATTTCTCACCTAGTATAATACTATTGTTATCATCCTATTGACATTTACTCAAGGAACTGTATATATACTGATTATTTACTTATTGATGTCATTGACTTGAGAACGATACTAGTACCTGTATCGAAACGTCGTCCTGAATAAACTAGAAGTTGTTATCCATAAGCAATTTGTTTATTTATAATGAATTTTCTCTTATGAATACGACTATGCAAAAAAATGATCAATTCCTTCTGGTTCCTCTCATTTACGAAACGCTATATAACGACTTTACAACGAATACAATGTATCATATGGATTAAGAATCATACGGTTTTGATATTTTTGGAACATCATGATGTCTTGCCGACATCATTGAAAACGGTTGGCCGCTTGGCATGAATTTGATAATGCTGTTATATGGAGTATGGAAAAGGTCTTTGGATTATGGACGCGGATATTCTTTAATGAACGACGGCTGAATTATGAATGACGGACCAGACGATCGTAATATAGATGCTGTTTGCTTTGGATAATCCCTCTATAAATGACGCAGCAAAGGAAATATAACCACATTCACGGAGTTTGAACGGTCCTATCCTATCCTTTGCATTTTATATCCGAACTTATATATTTCATGGAAAATAACTCCTTAAATGGTAGTAATCTGATATAGCTGTGATAATACATACAAAAAAACTATCTATTGCTCGGGTATCTTCCGTTTCGTAAATCTTGCATCATCTAACAAAAATTCTATAGCATTTCTGCTGGTAAAATCCCCTTGGGTCTCCCGGAATATTTTGTCCCAAATCCTATAGGATTTTACAAAGAATTCGATGGGATTCTCTGACGAATCCTATACGATTTCTTAAACGATCCTATATAATTTTACTAATGATTACTATATGTTTCGGGTCAAAATCTTAAAGGGACAGCTACAGGATTCTTTGTTATTTCAGTCGAACCCATACCACTATTCACCTTAATTTCATAACACTATTGCGTGTATGTCGGGTTCACAAAAGATTCACAGATTAATAAACAACTTCAAATTCACCTTAAGCATGACTTTTAATCACAACTCTCGATAAGTATACACGTGTCAATTAAGAAGGTTCCCGACAAATCCAATTTTATGTCTACTGCGCATGTCCCTGCGCATCTACCAAAAACGGCGATATTTAGAGGAATAGTTAAATATAAGCCTTTGTGACAACAGTTGTGGAAGAATTTTTGAATTGGATAATGTGTTTTCCAAATTTTAAGGCAATAAAACTCAAGGAAGGAACGCTGGCAAAGTGACTTAGCGAAATCAGGTTAATTTGGCCTCATGACCATGGTTTTTCATGTTGGCATCCTACTGTCTTGGAGAGAATCCTGGGTACCCCCAATGTTTATTAGATTCTCTGATTCAGCATTTTTCCAGAAACCTGTCGATGAATTTTGGAGAAAATGACATTTTAACTTTTTTAAAAATATGAGGGTTTTTTATGAGAATAGAGACATTTTTCATAGAATTCCTATCTAATCCTATATATTAGTGTATAGTTAAACCATTATAGTAGGCGATATAAATTCCTCGATTATGCAAAAATAAGCCTGGTGACCCCTGAAATTTATTCTTTATTTTGAATGCTGAAGTTTTGCGCTACCTCTTGCTGAAATATAAGAAAAAATGACGTTTTATTTCCAAATTGTCTGGAACATCCTTAATCTCAAAAGAGCTTCACATCTCACAGATGAATTGCCTCGGGTAACTGGTACAGTGGGTATCGGCCAGTTCATATCGATGTGCTGGCCAAAGACTCAGGCACTCTTGTCCGTGTGGTTCTCCGCTCCCCCACTGTAGTTGGCTGAAATCTATAGCTGCGCCTGTGGCCGTCCACTTCCAAGCCCCGTTAATCTTCTTCCCAGAGGTGAAAAACCCATTGGCAATGCTATTGCTGATGGAAGCTGTGGAATGATAGAAAACAAATAAAACATTCATACTATATTCATTTCACTGGCATATTATTGGTGATTTGATACAATGGCAATCTTCAGTAGTAGTAGTAGTAGTATCCTATTGAAATCGTCAAAAATGTACGTGAAAATATCAGTTTCATATGGCATAAACCTTGTGGGATGTAATATTGGTATTCTTCATTAAATATTCATATCCAAGCGATGTTGAAAGTGAACCGGAAATGAAATATTTCCTAGATCTCCATTCTCCAAAATGGCATCACAATCAAAGACTGAGATACATCATTCTCTAGATGACGACTTTACAACGATTATTATGGGTTAAGAATACTGATCAGCGATACGGATTTGATATTTTAGGAACATCAGGGTGCCTTGCCGGCATCATTGAAAACTGTTGTCTGCTTTTCTCTTGCAGGAAACTAGCTACTATGATTGTCTTTTCGAATTTGGTGCTAATACTCTTATATGGAATATGGAAGCGGTCTTTGGATTATGGACGCGGATATTCTTTAATGGACGACGGCTGAATTATGAATGACGGACCAGACGCTTGTAATTCATGCCAAAAAATAGTCTCAGAAAAATCCATAACAATCACCAGATTCAGCGATCCATCAGGTAACGATAGAGGCAGAAAACGCTGTAGTGGATAGAGAATTAGCTTCAGGACTACAAATACACCCGGACGATACCACTATAAGTGACGATTTGGGATTGAACGCAGGTCATAATGACACTTTAAATCCTGGTGCAACAAACAAACAACACGACCGCCCAGGGTTTCGAAAACGCAAACCAAGGGGCGATAACTCAATGAGTTATCAGATGGTGTCAATTCCATTTCTGATAACTCCAGCAATGATTCTTCTGGCTCCGAGAGCACGTCTGATTATAGCGAATTTGGCAATTCTGACCACCTATAGACTATAAGCATAAACATTAAGGCTAGATCTAGAACCAAGAAACGTAAGGCCGATGGAAAAGCTGTTAATGGTAACATTCCTAACGGATCCGTCTACACCAGAGTTGACCCCAGTAGTGCCAATAAAGAAGGAATGGTCACTCTGTCAGAAAATCTGGACAAATTTGTCACAGACAGCTTCCTAAAATTGATGATGTTCTGAAACTCACTTGGACAAACTCACTTGTTCTTAAGGAAGTATTACCAGACATTCTCAAGATAGAGTTGTCTCTCCTCTCCCAAAATCCAGAGGGAGGCGAGACCTCCCTCCTGCAAAATTTGGAGGCAGAGCGTCAAGTTTTATAGACAACAAGCCACTACCTGAGAAAATCGTGAGACTCATGGCCCGCACTTTCGCAACAAGATCATTGGAGATCAGAGATACACACATCAGGTTATGATTACAACACATATAAGGGAAGTGGGAAGAGGTACCGACATACTGACAGAGCCACATGACTTCACAGTATAGTCTTCTGGTTAACCTATTCTAAAGCACATACCAAGAATCTAACGATTTTTATATTACCTGTTCATGTGGCAAGTTGGATGACATGACCACACGGCCCTAGCACCGGCATAAGAGGTATAAGATACAAATCTAGAAAGCTATGATGGAAATGCTCTGACAACGCGTATATTGGTAATTGGTGAGCTGTGTCGCTGTAACAACTCGTACACTGGGGATTGGTGAGCTGTATCGGCGTCAGATGAAAATGACGGCATTTAACACAAAAGACTAGTCTGTAAGGCCCTATGTCGTCCAAGCATCACCTGAGACACCTGAGTGATAGAATATTGTTTGAACCACTCAAGCCCACGAAAACATCAAAGATTGTGAGAGGCCCGATTTTGGACTCATTTCCAGATGACGCAAACCTGTGTGTGGTGAAATGTGTTGATTATTACCCGCATTACACTCATTGTACGTACTCTATACACGTAGCTTTCGCAGTTCGAACTGTATAGCTGGGGCGATGGATTACACTAAACATGGAGGGGAATTAATGATGATACTCCTGGTCACAAACTCCTCTTTATTTGAGTCAAAACCTACAGAGAGGTCGTTTCGAGCACCTTTTCAGGCTGGCGTAAGAACCTAATGCGAAAAGCGGTTATTGATACCTTGGTGTTCAAACATCATTCTACCCGGTCTGTTGCCTCATCTTAGGCTCTAGTATATTGTGTATTTCTGACGACTATAGTGACCCTAGGTAATTGGTCAAAGATGTCTACTTTGCGCAAATTCCACAGGCTCAAATCCACGCTCCATCCAACGTAAAATTTTAAGGTAACTATCAAAATGTTGACTTTGAACATGCCGATATTACATCTTACGAGGTCTTGCGTTATGAAATTGAAAATTTTGTAAGAAAACGAAGGGTGTGTAATTAAATTCTGATTCCATTAAAATTTAATATTCACCCCTCATACGGTGACCGATTACATAATGACTTAGACTGATAATATTGGGCTGTTAACACGCTGAGTCATGAACTGATACTAAAGTATGATTCATGCTTATATATTGCAGATCCCAATTTGCTGAATAAGTTTTTCCATTTTGGATGCTGAAACAGAGACATCAGAATAGAACAATTTGTCGCCGTTGGACGACACATGAATGGTAGGTTGATTATGAATCTATGATTATAACTCTGACTTTATTCACAACGATACCAGTTGTTCAGAACTTGTGAAGATCTGGAACGCGATCGACCATTTTCTTTATCGAGTTTATTATGATTTTATAAGTTGAAATTCAAAAAAGTTATTCGGAATTCGCCAAATTTTGGAATAATTTTGTGTTTATAATTTTATAGTCTGGAAACGAACTTTAAACAATGTGTCCAGGTGGCGCTCCTTAAGATAGATGTTGACGAAACGCAATCCTGAGCGACATCTTGTTGCAATGTATCTACATACTAAATTTAGCAATATTCTTTTAATTGTTTGTGATGTTATAGACCGGAAGTGAAATTTGGACTTTGTGCGCAGATGTCGCCACCTATGAACAGATATTGACAAAACGTCACCCCAAGCTACATCTTGTTGCATTGTATCCACATACCAGAAACAAAGACAAGAGGAATATACTTACACTGTCTATCATTCAGATATCCCTTGAGGAAATTAAACTCGTCTCTTGTTTCTATGGACACCAGCTTGCTCCCCGAATGTTTGTTGGCACACTGCTGCTGGGCTGCTGTGAACGTCAACTCCATCTTGCTGAGTTGAAAATAGTAGCACGAGCCGCGGTTGGTAACCCATCCAGTGGGGCATTGCTTGAGACCTGGTGCAGAGAAAACCTAATTGTAAACTTCCGCTGAATACATATAGAGCTTCCTTGATATTTTTTCTTAATATATTTTTGGAGCTCAGAACAGGATCAACCATTTCCATGCCTTTATTAGGTGTATCAACTCTGAGATGAAAGTGTCTAGTCTGTTATTCAATATTCAGTCGTCGTCCATTAAAGCATTTTCCCGTCCATAATTCAAATACCTAAATCATTTCACAGCATTAGCACAAAATAAATTAAAGAAACAGTCATAGAAAACATAAGCATAGTACAGAATTCAACTAAGCATATCCAGTCCACGTCGCCTGGTTCACATGATCTGTTGTCAGAGATAATGGTCCAATCTGACCTCAGTGTGCTAGACAATGATTCCCAAGTAACCAAATCCATTGTTCAACTTTCGACAATCGGCTAACTGTGTTAAGCCATGCTTGTGTTGGAAATGTATAAATAACTGCATAACTGTGTATGCAACTGAAACAGCCAGAGTGACTCTCTGAAGAAATTGTGTCTGCTATTGCTGAGAGAGATAAATTGTGAAAATCTGACGAAAACAAACGAGATACGAATTCAGTAAACTGCCTTATACATAAAGCTAAGCAAGATCACTTCGAATCAATCATTGAAAATAACAAAGACAAAAGTCATAATATATCGCAAATGAATTTAATAACTTTTTCATTCAAACTGCTGAACGTTTATTACCAATAGTCCGGTGGCTTAAGGCCAGATTTTCACTTTATCGTGACAGAGTGGAATAAAGCACCAAATTTGGCACACGTGTCGTCAGAGGCACCGAAAACAATATCAGAAGGGGTACCCCCGATTTCGAGGCCCAAGAGGCAATATATGGCCCATTCGGAGCCCGGGGTCATTTTGGGCCTATAAATGGCAATTTTTATCCCAACGATTCTCAAAACATCAAATATTCGCCATTCTCTGGGGTAAGAGTCTGACCATCTCCCCACTAATAGTGTTGGCAAAGGTCTAGCGAGAAAGGCTACATAATCCAAGATGGCCACCATAATGACGTTACAGCTACGTCAAAACCAAAATATGGTCAATTTTTGACGAATTTTCGACACGGAATATTGAATTATTATTTTTTCTTGGTGTTAAGTATACAGCAAATATTAGAAAATAATCATATATAACTGATTCAGATGACACGGCAGCCCTTGACTGGCCTTTGCCAAGCTGGGTCAAGTTGGACCAGATCCTTATTTATGCAATAAATTCTCTGGGCTACCATACAACGAAATCTGTGATCGGACAATGCCTAGCTACCAAGTGAAATGTTTCATACTAATATAGCGTTAGACTTCCATCTACACATTTTTGAATATGTTATTCGGGATTCCTGCTGCTGAAGATGAAGTGGAGGGGCCAATGCGAAAACTATGGCCTATTAAAGAGGGTCAATGCCGATTAAAGAGATTCCTTTTTTTACATGAGCTGAGAAATAGGCAGCTGATACGGGCGCATCCTCTGGAAATTAGAACAGTGACCCGGCTTCGGTTGTGAAATATGTAACAGAAAATAAGCACGGATTGCTTGAACTGGACAATATCTAATATTATCAGTATAAACAAATGGTTTATGGGATATGTTGTGTTTGAAATTGCGGATAATAATGTGCATGCTTTGTAACGGGCCAGATTGATCGGAGAAAGAGATATCGTTGTATTAAAGAACATTGCTATTGCAGTCTTGTTCTGGACGATCTGTCAATTTCACTAACGCGTTAGAATGCATGAAATGCTATCAAGATCATTGCTCGTAAAAGAATTACATGGATACAATGTGGGGTATAGCATAAAATATCTCATGGAGGATATCCTTAGTTATGGGCAATCTGGTATCCGGCCGTGTAATTTTGGCATGCCCGTAAGTAGCTTTTTGGCAAGGAATAACTGCGCAGGATCGTGCACTGCATCCAAATTGTGCGCATAACTGATAGCCGATACGAATGTATAAGCTGTGGAGGGTGCATACTTGTAGAAATGCTAGAATACTTTGAAGGAAACCAACTGTGGCGCTGATATGAGGAATATCTTACTGACACACTGAACAGTGTTACTGAGGAAATCTCTATATACTTGTCATGCGCGCCTGTATAATTTCAAGGAAGTTTCAGCATGGGACGCCGTCAGAAGAACAACAGACAGGGTATTGGATGCGACGAGCGATGAGTCAAGGGGCTAGGGACAGCGCTTCCTGAATTGTAATCTCGAGAGTTATGTTTTGATCTGAACAGAATGTCATTTCGAGGGCAGGCAACTACTAAATTACAAGCGTCTGGTCCGTCATTCATAATTCAGCCGTCGTCCATTAGAGAATATCCGTAAAACTGACGCGCTAATTTCATCAGCAATGAAACACTGGTTATGGATTATTTCAACCACGGCCATATTATCACAAAGAAAGAGGCGTTATGATTTGTCAGGTTATGGCCCCAAATTTCCACGGCAAGCACTGGTTGACCGTGATATGGGCAAGATGTGCTGGTCATTCTTGGTCTATCCACGAGGATCCGAATACAGCCGCCAAACCCAAGGTACCAGCAGCGTCGAAATTGAATACCAAATTTGGAGTAAGAAAATTAATGTATCGTTGAAAGACTCCAAGAATACAAGCCAGGTATTAACATAGGCTCTAGCTTTATTCAAGCGAATGTGATGATGAGCCTGTGATACAACTTTTGTTAAATTCTATCGGGCAGGGAAGAAATGCCCTGCCGGGCACGACGACTTTACAAGCAAAATTGTGGGAGCCAATAAGACATTGCAGTTCCACAAGTATTACCTTTTTGTGGCACTAGAATTCAACTGTTTTTCAGTTTATGAATTTTGTCTTCTGGAAATGATGCTTTCATAGTTCTGCAGTCCAGTTGAATCCCATGCATAACCATATTAGTTGATGGGTAGTAGGTCTTAGCATGTTTGATTGGAATGCCCAAATACTCACACAAGAGAAAGTGTTGAGAGCTATAGAACAGAGGCTAGTGCCATTTGCACCGACGAACATGAAGTCGTCCAGTATGTGGATGACCTCTGATATGCCAAATTTTGTAGCCATAACCGTTTCCAGAGAATGACTTGAGCTCTTTAATATCTTACAGGATGTAGAGCATTCCATCGAGAGGTACCGATACATAAATGCGGAAGGCATCATCTAAATAGATTTTTCCATCAAGCTTTAGTGACCATGTTTATTAACTAGTGCAATCGCGATATCTAATGTTTACGTATTCAACATATCAGGTCATGTTGAATCGCACCGTTAATAGACAAGGCAGATTTTCCAGGGTAAGATAAATCGGGTATCACCCTAAAAGTTTTAGGTGGATTTGGTTTAATGTCACACTCAAGGCTATTTTACTCCTATGGTGACATCTAGTTTTAATGATGGAGGAAGCTGGAATACCAGAAGAGAACCACCTCCGACCCGTCGGCAAGTAACTGGCAAACTTTCACACATGCAACAGCGAGGCTCGAACCCGTGACGGTTCAGCGATGTGAGGCTTGCGATCACCAACGATGCGCCTTAGAAAACTCGGCCATCAAGAGCCCCTAAAAGTATTAGGTTTCTTCCTGGAGACTAAGCCTAACTTTTAGCAAACATTATTGTCAAAAGGGGGATTTTAGAAGGGACCAGCAACTCGATCTTTCGACAACTCTTTGTCTAATTTAGCTTCTACGATAGCAGGGTTTTGCATAGCAGATGAACGATTACGCAAGATAGTAAAGGCATATTTTCTCGAATGCCAAATATCGAAACCGTTTGTGAAACTTGAACCAAGTAAATCTACCTCAGGGTAGTTACTTAGAACAGTTTTAGCCTGATTCCAACTGATGTTGAAAAAGTAACTCCCTTTGCCACATGCTAATTTACATGTAAGGAGCCGGGAAGAATCCAGTTGGCAACATTTGATGTAGTTCACAACCTTAATTGGCATGTACGATAAG
>JAVTVY010028121.1:0-10853 GCA_036873755.1 Hanleya hanleyi
TTTTCATCTGAATGACTGTCAGTTTAAAATCTTATTTTGTATCTCTTATGTATATGTGCATACTGTTTCAGGCTCAATTTTAGCTACTTTGTAAACTTCGCTGGCAGATCATCTTGGGTAAATTCTGATTAGCGTCCTAAGTGGTCTTAAAAAATATTTTTCAGCATATGTTCATTGTTTTCACCTAAAAGAAGGCACATCTCAACATTGGGCCATTCAATACCGAATTGAGTTATTGAACCTTGGAACTCATTTTAGGCACTTCTGGAGTTTGTCTGCATCATTATCTGTCCAATTAAACACTTTGATAAATTTCAACTTGTTGGGTATGCGTGCCCACCATACACGTAAATCGCGCTTTTCACTTGTTCTCGTCTAATTTGACGTCTATTATACTTCAAAATACACAGTTGTCCAAATCAGGTTTCCCCATAATATTTCCATCTAATTCAGGCGCATGATCAACCCATAGCTGACGAGTTGTACATGGAACTGGAGTAGATAGAAAAATAATAACATCAAATTAGACGAAAAGAAGTAAAAAAAACATGACTTAGAGATAGCCATACAGCGTCACTTTAGTTTAACTGTATCGTGACGCTTTACACCGATAATGATACAGATAAACTCAAGATGTGCCTAAGATAATGAGCTTTATTTGTCCACTTCGTTAACAAGAGCCCTGCAAACAGTTGAATCGTTTTGGGGAAACTATAGTGCTGCTATTCCAAGAAATTCAGATGTCGACTGCATGTGGATACTTCAAAACTCGAACAGTCTTTTTTGGAACATCATGATGTCTTGCCGGCATCATTGAAAACTGTTGACCGCTTCTCTCTAGCAGGAAACTAGCCTTCGTTTATGTATACTACGATGTCTTTTAGAATTTGGTGCTAATGCTGTGATATGGAATATGAGAATTATGGACGCGGATATTCGTTAATTACAACACATATAAGGGAAGTGGGAAGAGGTGCCGGCATACTGACTGCGTCACATGACTTCACAGAATAGTCTTCTGGTTAACCTATTCTAAAGCACACACCAAGAATCTAACGATTCGTGGTATGTGTTGTATCTCAGGTACGCTTTTATTGTACCTGTTCATGTGGCAACTTGGATGATATGACCACACGGCCCCTAGCACCGGCATAAGCGGTATTAGATACAAATCTAGAGAGCTATGATGGAAATGCTCTGACGACGGTTGAATTATGAATGACGCACCAGACGCTTGTAATTACGGATATAGATATAGCTAAGGACACATACCGTATTGATATGTATTTACTTGGGATTTATCAACCCTCTATACTACTCTTCCTCATCCGGACCACATTGTTCACCTTAGAAGCCACAAGCTTATTATTCTTGGAAGGTTTCTTTGTTTATAGAATTGCTTGAATTTCTGATTAACAATGATTATGTTAAATTCGGCAATACCATATACGAACAACGTATAGGTATTACAATGGGCACAATTTGGGCAACACTTTGGCAGACATATACATCTATCTATTCTCGTATGCATACGTCTAAAACAATTATATTTAAGAAAATTACCATTCCAAAGAGCGTTTCTTCTCATTCACCAAACGCTATATTTTTTTTTATCTCCTAGAACTGTATAATCTCTATATTAGCAATGCTCTGAAGGATATTTACCCCCCGCCCGTTCACTTGATTTGAAGTAAACCACTGATAGTCCAAGCGGAACATCATATCTGGACCTATACCTTTACCGAGTGATCAGGGATTTCTCTCGAGTCGACTCTACGACAAGAGGGACGATTACAATTTTGACATAGCTAATTACCCATTTCTGGATAGCAATATTCCAGAACAACCTGCATACAGCGTATACATATCTCGCCTCATAGCATTTGCTAGACCATGTGCAGACTGTAACGATTTTAATCAAAGCGTCAGTATTACTACAGAAAATTTGCAAGCAGGGCTATGCCAATAAACGTCTCCATTCAAAGCTTCTCAAATGCTGTGATAAATATCGTACACTGACGGACAAATACGACCGTAGTGTGCAAGATATCTGGCAATACGTTTCGTAACCTGTATCTTCATGGAGTTCAAATGAACAGTCACAATCACAGCCTCACTGAGATACATTTGGAAAAAGAATATTGATCAGTGATTAGGATTTTATGTATAGAACATCATCGTCTGAATTTTTGCTAAAAGTACAAAATTATATTTGAAATTACCCTCAGTTAATTGAAAACCATAACATTCACGAAAACCCGCATTGACGTCATGTGAATTTATGTTTTATTACATAAATCGTTCCAAAATAAGCCTGAGATCATAACCTTTGGTCTGTTAAAGGTCAGTTGTGATTGATGTGAATTTTCAGCTGATACCGACTTATATACAAAGCGTAACATTCCAGAATTCCAGATTCACCAATATTCCCGCCATTTTGAATTTAACAATGATCCTTGCAGCTGAGAATTATAACACACTCTAGGAGTTGTGATCTGGAAACGCCTGAACGCATCTGAAAAATAATGTCCCAATTATGAAAAGAATCGCGAGAATAGAATATTGTTGATGATCGCTCAAGGTCGTCATTCTTGATTTTCCCATAATTCTTCACGTAGAAGTTCATGATATAATGACAAAACTGACTAATGATCCTTCGGGTTATTTTGAGTTGTCATGGTAGGTATTATTAATCATTATAATCCAGATACACTTTAATCTACCGTTTAGTTAACAGCGTATTATATCCCGGTTGGCCTAAAAAGTGCCTTTATTGGAGGTACAAAACAGCAGTGGCAATAAATGACACTACTGGTCGTGCTGAGGAAGATATAATAATATTTAGATGGATTGGGATGGTTTTATTCATTTGTCATTTGGATACCGTCCACAACTGATACCACAAGGTTGGCAAATAATGGTACATGCATGTACAAATTTCCGTTTCCCGTTACCTGGAATTCTCACGGAAGTTAGCTGGTTACCGTATTTTTTTTTACTTACAGTTCAATATGTCTGCACTCGTGTGGTGATCTTATTTAGTGTCGAAATGCTCCGTTGAGAGCAAAAGTGAGACCCAAAACACTTCAGAGCGAATTTCAAACAAACTGCAACGATCACTTTCAGTTGTTTGGTATTGTTTTAGTAACTTCTAGAATAAGTTTCAGAACGTTGATACTGTTTTCAGTAGCACTCTGATGCCTTGTTATTGAAAGCCGTCACCTTAAGAAAAACTTTTTTTTTGTTGCTGAGCGGTCTAATAGCTTGTTATCAAAATGATAATGATAAGGTCGAAGTGACTAGTGCGGACGGAATTTTTAGACTGACTGATTCAGGGTGTATCAAAAAAAACGGAGTCCTAGTACGATGACATATTTTTCATTGAGCAAAGGAGAAATCTATTTTTTTTTTTGATTTGTCATCAAGACCGACCCTTTGGGAATGATCAGCTGAACAATTCAATGATCTGTGATCAAGCATGTTAGAACAATAGCTATTCTTCAATTATGAGTGAAATGTGACTTGCGCCAGATTTGGTTTACATCATTCGTCTGCCCTTGAAAGAAAAGAAATACGGTGTACAAATGAAATGTCTTTTATCCACTCTGAATTCATTGACATTTGGAAAACAAAACGGTGTACAATTAAAATGTCTTTTAACTCTGAATTTAACAAAAAGGTGTACAATTCAAATGTCTTTTTAACAGACAATTGAATCTCAATCTTCAACGTGTCCTCCATTTCTCTGGATGCAGGTACCCGCACGTTCATTCATTGCCGCCACGGCCCGTCTGATAAGTGCCTCAGGTTGTCAACTTCTGTTATGATGCGCTGTTCCAGGTCATTGAGATCTGCTGGAGGCGTGATGTACACCCTGGACTTTAGGTAACAGTTAAAAGACATTTTAATTGTACACCGTTTTGTTTTCAAAATGTCAATGAATTCAGAGTGGATAAAAGACATTTCATTTGTACACCGTATTTCTTTTCTTTCAAGGGCAGACGAATGATGTAAACCAAATCTGGCGCAAGTCACATTTCACTCATAATTGAAGAATAGCTATTGTTCTAACATGCTTGATCACAGATCATTGAATTGTTCAGCTGGTCATTCCCAAAGAGTCGGTCTTGATGACAAATCAACAAAAAAAATAGATTTCTCCTTTGCTCAATGAAAAATATGTCATCGTACTAGGACTCCGTTTTTTTTGATACACCCTGTATAGTCCTTATAATGTAGACATTAATGTCACAAAATCTTTGAACCCCAACTGAAAAAAAACCACGTGAGTACATGGTGAATATGCGATTTCTAGCTGTAAATGAACACAGGCGACAGTAGTATACAAAGAGTCAATTCGGTGGACAGCCCCTCACTGCGCATGCGCAGAACTTGGTTTGACGTCACAATGGAGGGGGATTGAGGGGGTGCGCATGCGTGAGTGGATGTGAGTGGAGGTGGGTTCAAAATGGCGGATACTTACCTCCCACTCCTGCACTGGTGAGTGGAGGTGGGTTCAAAATGGCGGATACTTACCTCCCACTCCTGCACTGGTGAGTGGAGGTGGGTTCAAAATGGCGGATACTTACCTCCCACTCCTGCACTGGTGAGTGGAGGTGGGTTCAAAATGGCGGACTGTGTCGTGGTGTGGTGGAAGGTAAATAGCCGCCATTTTGAACCCACCTCCACTCACCAGTGCAGGAGTGGGAGGTAAGTATCCGCCATTTTGAACCCACCTCCACTCACCGGTGTCAATGAGTGCACTGGTGAGTGGAGGTGGGTTCAAAATGGCGGATACTTACCTCCCACTCCTGCACTGGTGAGTGGAGGTGGGTTCAAAATGGCGGATACTTACCTCCCACTCCTCCTGCACTGGTGAGTGGAGGTGGGTTCAAAATGGCGGACTGTGTCGTGGTGTGGTGGAAGGTAAATAGCCGCCATTTTGAACCCACCTCCACTCACCAGTGCAGGAGTGGGAGGTAAGTATCCGCCATTTTGAACAATGGAGGTGGGACCAAGATGGCGGCCTGTGTGGTGGTTGTGGTGGGAGGTGAGTATCCGCCATTTTGTACCCACCTCCACCACACATCATCAATTGACGTTTGGGTACAAGATGGCGGCCTGTGTGGTTGTGTGGTGGGAGGTGAGTATCCGCCATTTTGTACCCACCTCCACCACCGTGTCAGTCAGTGCACTGGTGTGGTGGAGGTGGGTACAAGATGGCGGCTTGGTTTTAAGGGGTTGGGAGGTGAGTATCCGCCATTTTGTACCCACTCTTCATCAATTGACGTGGTGGGAGGTGGATACAAGATGGCGGCTTGGTTTTAAGGGGAGTGGGAGGTGAGTATCCACCATTTTGTACCCACCTCCAGTGAAAAACGTATAAAAGGAGTCGATTTTTAGGGTAGGGAGTATTCATTGCACTACTTTTGCGGAGCACTGTGACTTACCTGACCTGACCAGCCAATCAGAAGCGAGTATTTTGACCTCGTCTGCCTGTATGGAATGCATGTACTGACTTGGTTCTGGGTTTTTTCCATCACGGTTGTGCGCAGGTGTATGACGTCACTTCCGGTCTGCGTGAATCGGGCGTGACCTGGGACTATGGGATGCATGTACTCACTTGGTTCTGGGTATTTGTCATCACGGGGAGGTCACGTGATCAGTTCAAGGTCATATCCATTTTTCCCCATCACGGTTGTGCGCAGGTGTATGACGTCACTTCCGGTCTGCGTGAATCGGGCGTGACCTGGAAAAAGGATTGATCTGTAATCTGTGTTGTTGTTGTTGTTGTTGCTCCCTTTTTTTGGACTAACCCATCAGAATAGTACGTATCACGGACTACACCCGTAGAGCTACATCTGGTCTATAAAACACGTCCCTCTGGATCCCACACCTTCATTTCTACAGAGCCATGGCGGAGATCCAGCCCCATGCGACTCGCATTTTACAGTATGCCACCGTGGTGAATTCATTCACGGGTTACCGAGCAGTGGTCCGGTCCATGTTTGCAGATGGCGACGACAACGAGGGACGACGCCAGATCCTGAACGAGTTCACAGAAGCGGTCCTCCACAGAGTGCACTCGATGGAGAGGCGTGCCATCACTCACCACTACTGGACTATGACAGCCATCCTTGATGCTCGCGCTATGGACCAGGAGCGCTCACGCCGGAACCAGTGCCGGCTGGTTGGCCTCATACTAGTCTGTGCTCTATTGACCCTGGCGCTGTGGTATTGACACTATAAATACAGGGGATGAGACAGAGTGTGTGTCATTCTCCCTTCGACATTTACAGCAAGCATGTCACTACGCGCCATCCTGCCTCTTACACCCAGTGTGAGGTTATACATTTATCAAGATAAAGTCACGCTGGTGAAAGACGATCAAGCTATTTACTGGACGCCCGCTGAGAGGCTATCGAATCCGGTGACACTACAGCGTGATGGGTGGACTAAGTTTAAACGGGTGTTGAGCGGTGAGTTGGACGGAGACCTCATCCACCTGGACAACGCCATCTACGTATATTCCGTACCACCCGTCCACATACGTCTGGGTCCCTACCAAGAGCCTACGCGAAGTATCAGCCTAACTTCCTCTGTGTGGTCAGCCTTGGAGAAAATAGTGCCTATTGTGGACCAGTTATTTACACCGGACGACCGATCACCCGACCAATTGGCATGGGCTCGTGCTATGGAAGACGCGGCGGCTGAACCCCGTGAACAACTACATGAACCCGACGACGATGCCATTGATTACCCCGCTAGACTCAGTCAGCCCAATGACATGACCACCTGATCCTTTGATCTCACGGGGTTCTCCCTATAAATACGAGAGACAGTGAAATCTGGTACCATTCACGTACTGACCATGACGGAGCATATAGTACTGGCGTATTTCAGCTTGACCCCCGAGGTTTTCCTGCACGTGTATGCGGATAAGGTCGATATCATGGAGGAGGTGGTGGGAGACACGGACCCTACACAACCGTGCCCGGCTCACATTCGTCTGTCCCGGGAGGGCTGGACCAAATTCAAACGGGTGTTGTCTGGTGAACTGGACGGCGACCTCATCCACTTGTGTCACGATGTGTACATCCGACGCGGCCCTTTCTTTGCTCAATTGGCTCGGCTAGATGGAGGTACAGTGCATTTTACCCTTCACCCTGATCTATGGTCTGCATTGGAAGATGCCGTGGTGGATGTGGATGAAGTGCTTATCAAGCGGTCATCAGACGAGTTGGACTGGTCATTGACCATGGCCACTGTGGAAGTCCACGAAGAAAATCAGAAAGAAACTCCGGCCCAAGATATACCCGTTATAAATAAACGATAGAGCCAGGGTCCATCATCATTTTGTCACCATGAAGCGCTGGGAGAAGGTGTTGGATAACTTATACTACAGTCCCGACAGTCCGGCGGCCTATAGTGCATTGTCGGCTCTCTATCGAGCGGCCAAACCCCAGGGGGTACAACGTGCCCAAGTCCGAGATTGGTTAAGAAGACAAGACACCTATACCTTACATCGATCTGTCCGTCGCCATTTTCTACGGAACCGGGTCATCGTGGGAGGAATAGATGCCCAGTGGCAAGCGGATTTGGTGGATATGAGCGCCTTTGCCAAACACAACGATGAGAATCGGTATATCTTGACGTGCATCGATATCCTATCCAAGTATGCGTGGGTGGTACCCATCCGGACGAAAACGGGGGCAAATCTCATAGCGGCGTTCAAAGACATCTTCAAGACCGGGCGCAAACCTTTGTATTTGCAAACCGACGAAGGCACGGAATTCCTCAACAGACCGTTCCAAGCCTTTCTCAAGAAACAGAAGGTGTTTTTCTTCCATACGTACAACGAGACCAAGGCTTCCGTGGTGGAGAGGTTCAACAGGACATTCAAAGGCCGCATGTATAAATATTTCACCTATAAGAATACAAGGCGGTACATCGATGTTCTCCCGAAACTGGTGAGGGGTTACAATCGAGCCTATCATCGAAGTATAGAGAGAGCCCCCATTACCGTGACCCAACGCAATGAAGCCCAAGTCCGGCGTGTCTTGTACCCCAGGCCATCGCAGCGAACGACGAAGGCGGTGTACAAGGTCGGGGACCCTGTACGGATCAGTAAAGTCAAGGGCAAGTTCGAGAAAAGTTACTTGCCCAACTGGAGCGATGAGCACTTCCTGATTAAACGGCGCCTACCCCGACAGCGGCGAGTCTATGAACTGGAAGATCTCCAAGGGGAAACGTTGCTGGGGACGTTTTACGACACGGAATTACAGCCTGTTGTAAAAACACAGCAAGACTACTACACGGTGGAGCAGATTTTGAAAAACGGAACGTCGACGTGGCAAACTGTTTCATTTCGTAAAATGGCAAGGCTGGCCCAGTTCCTTCAATTCCTGGGTCGCTGCCAACCAGGTGAAACGACTATAAAGCCAGACACCACTGCCGTCCTCCTTCATTCCACGTCCGACCCCAGTGCTATGGACCAACAGCAGCTGCCTCCGAAGACAGCGTCTCGCAAAACGCGCAAAGCGCAAGTGGTCTTTGGGGTGCTATTGCTAACCCTGCTGAGTGTGTTGTACGGAGGTGTGGTTTACGACGTAGCCTATGTCAGTACGTTACTTAACCAACTGAGAACACCAGCCATCAGTGAAACGGGTCTACAGAGAGCACCAGTCGTATCGAGCCCAGTCACCACCACCACCACACCCCGCGTACAAGCCACGTCGAGCTCTACACTTACACCAAGTACACCTACTACGTCTCAAGACCCACTGGATTTCATCCCTCACAGTGAACCAACCACCCACGTTGTACCCACCCCCAGCACCATCTCTGAACGTGAACAGACAACGACGACCGACGTTGTACCCACCACCACTCCAGTTCACTCGTACGAAATTTACAAGAGCGGGTTACCACTACAACGGATAGACCTCGAACCATGGACCCTGGGTGGCAGCATCCCTTCACTTGCGTCATCGCAGGACCGACGGGCTCCGGCAAAACGCACTTCGTCAGGAAGCTCCTCGAACACGCCGACAGCATGATCACTCCACCCATTGCCCGAGTTGTGTGGTGTTACGGAGAATGGCAGGAAGCGTATGCAGCAATGCCCCACATCACGTTCGTGGAAGGCCTACCCAACCTGGCCGATTTGGAACCCGACACCTTGGTGGTTCTGGATGATCTCATGGCGGAGACGGATGCACGGGTCACCCAACTTTTTACCAAAGGCAGCCATCATCGACGGTTCAGCATCATCTACATTGTGCAGAATCTGTTCAGTAAAAACAAAGAACATCGGAATATCAGCTTAAATGCCCACTACCTGGTGGTCTTCAAAAACCCGAGAGATACCACTCAACTGCTGCACCTGGCGAGACAGATGTATCCCGGCCGCACACCGTTTGCGTTGGAAGCCTTTAAAGATGCCACATCCCCTCAGCACGGGTATATGCTGTTCGACCTCAAGCAAGCCACCCCCGACCACCTTCGACTACGGACCGGCATCTTTCCCGGAGAGACCCACCACGTGTACATGCAAAAATAATGTAAACACATCCACAGTGGCGCCCCCCAGCTGGGGTCTGTGTGTTTGATGATGGGGAATAATAAAAAGAATGAATACCACAGCAGGGTTGACTTTGTCTGTGAGGTGGATAAAAAGGGCAGAGTTGTGGGTTCTAGCATTAGTTGTACAGGATGTCTGCGCGAGTACGGAAGCACGCTCCCACGCTCCGTGTATTGAACACGGCCCCACCCGAGTTAGTCCGAACCATTGTACGCGGTGCGGACCCTGACCTTGTACGCTGTCTGTGCGAGATCGGGTACAACCTGTTAAAAGGCAACGTACCACTGACTCCGGCTCAGAAGACCAAGTTGGCCAAGCATAAGACAGGTCTCCGAACCCTAGTCCACAAGCGGATCCCTCAAACACAAAAGAAAAAGGTGTTACAGAAAGGCGGCTTTCTCGGGGCCATCTTAGCACCGTTGGCCGCTTCCGTGTTGGGTCCAGTATTGGGTGGACTCTTCGGCCGACAATGCACCACACGAAAAAAATGGTCCTCGTCGAACCACGGTTCCTGCAAAACCTCCAATCACCCTACCCTGTCCCACCTACGGTGAAGACCATAAACAGCCTCGATGGAGAGATGCAACAGATCTTACAGAGACCGGGGTTAAGCGACAGTGAGAAAGTACAAGGGTACAATGAGACGCTTCAACGGTACATGACGTTCATGGACCAATACAAAACTCTGTCTACCCCAGCAACAGCACCACCGCCACCACCACCACCACCACCACCACCACCACCACGTGACAGACGCTGACCTCAGCACCGTTCCAACAGCCGGGTGAGGTAGCCCCCACAGCCCCACAGTGGGTGGAAGACGAAGTGCTGAAGAGTGTACCTGCCTCGTTCAAGAAACAAGCTGGCCTGGTATTACAACGGATGAAACAGAATCCTAACTTGACTTGGAATGATAAAGGCGAACTCCTGGTACACAATCAGGTGGTCCCCGGCACCCACATGACGGATTTAGTGAATGATCTGATGCGTCAACGCAGATCGCACACCGATCCTCGAGGATGGGAGGTCTTCGCTCAAGGCTTGAAAGACATGCATGTACCACAGGAATTGGTGGGGAACCCCCACCGCTGGGCCTTTATGCAGCAAACCCTGCAATCGCCGAGTCGTGCACCACGACTCTCACCACAACCTTCTTGGGAAGCCGACTGGGAACCGGAGTCACCCCCCAAAACTCCACCACCATCACAACGGGCACCTTTTCAGACCTTTAAAAAACCACCCTCGATCAGGACACCCCACATCTCCAGAG